>PVJI01004761.1:0-104368 GCA_004026765.1 Micronycteris hirsuta | reverse complement strand
CTATTATTAGACTGTTCTTAATTTCAATGTCTCTGGTTATGTTTTGCTTGCTTTCTGTTTTTGTTGATTATGATCCAGTTAAAGGTGAGATCATATGGTATTTGTCCCTCACCGCCTGGCTTACTTCACTTAGCATAATGCTCTCCAGTTCCATCCATGCTGTTGCAAAGGATATAAGCTCCTTCTTTCTCTCTGCTGCGTAGAATTCCATTTGATCTAGCATTTTCTTTTCAGTTTCCTTGTACTTTGGGCAACCAAAGCACAAGAGCTGAGGAAATGTTTTTTTGTGTTTGTGCCTCAGAGCATCTTACCGTAGCCATACGGAGTCTGAGTAGAAAGAAGAGAACCTCCCTTGTCTCAGTTCACAGCAGGACTTCAGTTCTAGTTGGAAACAAAGTGAGCATCAACCCGTGGTTGCTCCAACATGCTCATCATCCTGTCATATCCGTTAAGCCATCTTTTCTCTTTATTAATTAAAGACCATGTACTTAAAAGAGAGAACATACAAGAATGAGTGAAGCAACCAAGATAAGGGCCAAGTGACAAAGCTAAAGTTTGCTTCTCAGATGTTTCCAAAGCAGCATACATAGGGGGAGGGGCCTGAGAGCAAAGTCGGACGCAGCCCGCCATTCATGAAATGTCATGTTACGTCTCAGCAATGTAAGTGAGCTTGAGTTCTCCATAGTAAGACTGTGTTGCTATAAAAATGATTCCTTCAGTCTCCACCAAAACTGGTGCTGCCAGAAAGGAGCACCGTGTTCATCATCTGGCCTCAGTTTCCTTCCCCAGCCCCCTCCGACCACTGCAGGTCCCTGGGCGCACGCACCCTGACTCCACTGTGGGAAACAGAAACACAGAACATAACTAGGATATTCCCTGCCCTTTAGAAGCTGCCCTTTGAAAGTATGAATGCCAAGTTAAACTGACCTGAAGGAGTTATGTTACCAATGAACCGTATAATATAGTCGAGGTATTGGCCAGTTTGTTCTCTTTAATTTATTGGCATTCCTTGACCAAGATCCTTCTTGACTATCAGTTTCCTTCATTATTATTTTTTCATATCCACACCAACTAGTATAGTAGCTGGTATAGAGTGCTTAATTGATGATAATAGTAATTAAAGGATTTTATTTTAAAGAAGCAAAGCATTTAAGAACAATCAAACATATAATTTTCATTACTGAAATTTATAATAAGTAATGTTTATCAAGCACACATGCCCTTAAATATTCAGTTTCTTTGGAGAAAGAAATTTTCTATTTGGAAATTGTGTATGACGCCTAGTATTTTACACTCAAAGCAAGGCGTTGGCCAAGAGGCTAAGCAAGTGTCTATGAAGACTTAACAGCACTAATAGAAGTGCCGTTTTGAGCTACTAGTGCTGCCTTCCAAGTGAGTCCATGAGTAACTTACACCATTTGGTGTGTTGTTGGTCAGTGTTACGGTTCAGCATATATTTTACAAGAGCAACTCAAGCAAGAATCTGCATCTATGCGTGGTGAGGCCTTCTTCGTATAGGCTAAGATGAACTCTTTGTGTACGTTATTGAATATGCCAGATAAAATGTATGCAGTTAAGAATTAATTTGTTTTTCTGACTGTGTAGCAGCAGTTAAAATTTGTGCCCTTGTTTTAACAGTTTCTGTCAATATCTTCCCGTTTTTCCCTAAGAAAACACGAGGGTGTATCATAAATACTGCCTGTGAGAATTTGCACTTTAAGTATTTGTGTGTGGATTTCTTGTGGTTTTAGCCAAATGAAACGTTATCAGTAATAAACAGGTCTCTTCCTAAGCATGAATTTCTGTGCAATTTTTATATCTTAGATACTGTATATTTCACAAAATTTGCTATCCAAACTGCATACGTTTTTGAAACGTATGTGTGGCATACCCTAGAATCTACACTGAGCCTAAATAAATATTTTAGCTCATTATTCAGTCAGTATTTTTTGATTGGTTCAGCAGAAGTCCCAGAAGAGTTCATATTGAAGTTCTGTCCATCTTGTTTTCCTTTCTCTCCTTCGGTTGACTACTGTGTCTGTCCATCTTAGCATCTGCTAACATAATATTGTTGTTCATGGCACACAAACAGGTGGACAAATACATTTAAGTGGTATTGAGACAGGGACGTTTTTTGGCTAGTAGAACAGAGAAACTGAGACAGATAGCTGAACAAACCTGCGGAGCAATTTACGGCTAGATACAAAAGGTCACCTGCCCAGATATAACATCTGGCCTCAGTTGTGTTTCAGTTCCAGGCCCAGAAAAGCAGCAAAACCACGTGGGTGACTCCAGAACCAACTGCAATGACTAAAGACCCTCTTGCCCTGCCGCTGACCAATCAGTGGAGGCCATGCCCCTGAAAAGGCGCACCTGTAGCACTGATACATCTTCTACTGAAACCCTGCCCTGAGACCCACCCTAAGGTTCCTGCCTGCAAGAGAGAGATAAAAGCCTCAAGACAAAGAACCCAGCTCCCACTTCTCCTTCTGGGGAGCAGCCCCCTTCTTTCTTCACAGGCACCTGTCTCCTGAACTCTAGCAGGGGTGTCCCACCTGTTGGCCTCTCTGGGCCACACTGGAAGAAGAGAAAGAGTTGTCTTGGGCCACACATTAAATATACAAACACTAATGAAAACTGATGAGCAAAAAAAAGGGTTTAAGTAAATTTACAATTTTGTGTGGGGCCGCATTCATAGCCATCCTGGGCGGCCCGTGGGTTGCACACTCCTGCAAGGCAATGGTGGCTAGGAGCTTATGTCCCAGGCTCACCCCCTGAACTTGTCCCCAAGGCCCCCTTTTCTCTGACTCCCCAGGGAGCTAAGGCAGCCCACCCTAGGCTCTCTTGTTGCTTCTTCCATGCTGAGCCCTTCCCTGTTTTACTGTCCCCAGCTTTACTAAACGTACCCTCCCAGCCAGCCGGACTCGTGTTGTAAAATCTCTCTTACGTGAAATCAACCGAGACACCACAGCTGGCCCTATAGGCAGACCCACTCAGGGCCAGACCCTGTCCAGTAACAGTATTATGTGTCTCCCTGGGCTCTGTGAGTGTAGCTTTTTCACCACTTGAATGCTGCCTAGAGCAGTGCATGGCACGGGGCAGGTGCCTAGTAAATATTTATTGAATGAATGAGTTCACGTTTCTGCCTGTAGAAGAAAATCGCTCGCCTCCTGATTCTGCATATGCACAGAGTTGCACATGAGAAGCATGCGGTAGTGATAGCACCAGCTTCAGAGCCTCATAAACCCATTCATCCACCTCATCCAGGCATTACCCACTTCTTGCTGCCTCAGGGTCCTCTCTACCTGTGTCCTCTTCTTAGTGGCTTTGTATCCTCCTGGTTTGAAGCCTCCAAGTCACGTTTGATTCCTGCTGCCACTGGATGTGCTGCTATTTGACAAGGTCTTTAACAGTCTCTGAGGGTAAGGGCAAGGCCGCTGGCCTGAGGCCCATCTAAACAGAGACCAGGAAGCTAACTCACCAAAAATAAAAGAACTACTTTGACTCCCAAAGGAAGAGAGTAGAGGTGCGTATAAATGGGGATGTCTTGGAGGTGGGATTACAATAAAACTTTTTTTATTCACCATTCTCCCTTCTCTCCCTAAATTAGCACTTCCTCATTTATTTTAGTGATGGGATATTCTCCTGCTTGTCTTTATTTCCCTCTCTCTTCCTCTGGTTCCGATCATTAAATATTCCAACCTTGCAAGTAATTTGCTTTAAATTTAGTGTTTGACCTTTATCCCTGTGCTTCATTCATTCATTTTATAAATATTTATTGGCTTGGAAATGCATAGGCACCAAGGGTACTCCAAAAGGCTGGTGAGGCCCTGGCTGGCGTAGCTCAGTGGATTGAGCACGGGCTGTGAACCAAAGGGTCGCAGGTTCGATTCCCAGTCAGGGCACATGCCTGGGTTGCGGGCCAGGTCCCCAGTGAGGGCCATGTGAGAGGCAACCACACATTGATGTTTCTCTCTCTCTCTTTCTCCCTCCCTTCCCCTCTCTAAAAATAAATAAATAAAATCTTTAAAAAACAAACAAACAAAAAAGGCTGATGAGTAGGAAAAAAGACACAGCGAACATGTCATTGCTGGGACAGCCTGTCCAGGATGGCTTTCTCACTGCCCTGCACCACCAAGTAAATCACCTTCATTCCTCCTGTCTTTGGATTCAGAGTACCTGGAGAGAGGGCCCAGCTGGCTGGTCTGTTGTCACCTGTCTGCCTCCGAGCTGGAACCAGAGACTGATAGGGAAGGACGTGACCCCCTCAGCTTCCTTCTGAATGGCAGTGGGAGGCAGGCCACTGCGGTTACGCTTGCATCAAGACGTGGAGAGAATTTACCAATTGAAGTTACGTGCAGACAAAGGGTGGCAAACATCTGATGGGAGATTCAAATGTTGGAAAAATTTTAGTTTCAGGTAATGAATAAGCTTAGCAATCAATGTATGTGGAAATCTGTTGTTCCAGGAACTGAAGGTATGACCCATCCTGACTCCAGTAGACCATAAGCAGTCCCACCTTTGTGCCTCAGGAGGACTGCAAGGCATTCAAGATGGTATCTGCACCCCTGTGCTCCGGGGGGAGGAGACCGCCCAGGACACAGACGGAAGAAGCTGCAGCTTTTATCTGATTCACTTTTCCCTGAATTCCAACCCCCTTACCTACACCTTTCTTCTCCCTATAAAAAGGGTCAATTTAAAATGGAATTTAAGATGGTCTGTTAGGGTACAAACCTGGCGTCTTCTCAGATTGCTGGCCCTCTGAATAAAGTGCCCATAGAGAGTCAACCCCTGTCTCTGCTTACTGGGTCTGGTGGGTGCCAGGCAGCAGAATTCCGGCTTTTCTGGTTCACACCCACTGCCGTGCCAGAACAGAGTAGTGGAGAGAATGTGGGAGAACAGCAGCCAGGCGGAGGAAGAGGGGAGGACTTCCGCAGCACAGAGCACAGCAGGGGTGTGCAGAGAACCGGAAGCGGTTTAGTATTGCTTTGTGTCGGGTAGGACGTGAGTGGAGACGGGAGAGGAAGGGCCCTGTGTGTCATGCTGTGGCCTTGGACAGACTTCAGTCAGCTGGCCATGAAGGCCACGGGAGGTTTAAACAAGGTCTACAAGCGACGACGGTGAGGGTGGGGGAGATGGTGTGAGAGAATCCAGCCCTGGAAAGAACCTAAAAGGTCATCTTGTGCAACTCATCGTTTTCTACAATATGACTACAAACAGGGATATGTATTTGAAACTCCCCCGTGACAACCTGCCACAACAAGCTGATCTCTTTTAAAGAAAGGCCAGCAGAGTGTTCTTTCTTGTGTTCCGCTGAAATCTGCCTCCAGCAGCGTCTACCCTTTGGTTGCACTTGGAAACTCAGTGTTATACAAAGGTCCATTTTCTTTTCACTCCAAAAAAAAAATTCCCCTCCATCTAAATATGTGTAATGCAGCTACTGTTCCTAGGATGGCCAGTTTTTGGTCCCCCTCACCTTCCTGATCGCCCTACACACAGTTTTCAAGGAGCTGGATCCAGAATTAATATGATATCCTAGAAATGGGGGCGCTAGCCCGCCCAGAGTAGCAAAAGGTGGGGTCTCCACCTGTCGTGGGGGCAGCACAACAAACAGCGCGGAGGGCGCTCTGCCTGCAGCTCACTCCTTGGCGCCTCCCCACTTTGCAAACAACTCCTTTAACCCTCAACTCAAGCATCGTCCCTTCCAAAAAGCCTTTCCTGCCTGTCCCCCGACTCCACCCCACCAAACAAGTGTTACCGACGAGTTTGGGTCCTTGTCTCCTGATATAAAAGAATGCAGAGCAGGAACACTGAGAAAGGAAAAGGCAGATTTACCGAGGCCCTGCAGAGGATGAGCACACCGAGATAGGGCCCCAGGTTCTGCCCCCCAAATGTGGTGCTTGGGGGCGTTTTATGGCTTGGGAACATGGAAGTTGCTGGGGTCAACCAATCAGGGTGTTAGGTTAGCAGGCTTCTCCTTTTCTGGACCACTGATGTCCAGGTAGACATCAACAAAGTGAAGCTTTCTGGGATTGTGCAGCACTATTATGGGATGCAGAAAGGGATTTTGCCAACCAGGTACTGAGTTTGTTTCTGGGGTTTTTGGCTTGGCTTTTGATCTGAAAAGCAAACTTAGAAGAAGTCAGGGTAGTTCCTAGACCCTTGTTTGAAACGACCGATTGATGATTGCCACCGTTCTGTCAGGGCTCACCTCGATAGCACAGTTCGTTCTGGTAGGGCGTGGCTCGATGAGCAATTTGGGGGAACATTTTATTCTAAGTGTTTCACAAGCAGGGCAGGGGTCCCCACACTCTGTACTGCCATGGCTCCCTTTGCCGACCTCTGTCACAGCACTTCCCTCGCCATGAGGACATGGTCTGTGTGTTGGACTCTGCCCGTCAACAGTGAGCTCCCAGGCTGGAATCGGCTGGCTCTGTGCAGTAACCCAGGGCCCCAAACCAAGACTGGTAAAACCAAGACTGAGGGCTGGTAATAAGCCCTCAGAAAAAAAGGTTCAACTGAAGTGAACTGAATTGGAATTTGAGCTGATTTTTGAAAGGCAAGTAGGCAGTGAATTAGCAAAGGGGAGGAGGCACACATGGTATATGAATAAATTCACCACAAAGCAAAGGAAATATATGAGTGAAAACTGGGAAGCAGGAGTACTTGAGACTGGCTAGAGGGCTTCCAGCCGGAGGTGGGCTGCAGCAAAATCAGACGCTGAAGGGTGTTGGGGGGAAGCAGGGGACGGCCAGGGAAGCACCGACCTGAGGCCAAATAAGGAAAGTGGGAGTGGAGGGGAGATAGAGATTTATTCCCATCTGGGCAGGGAGCAAGGGCAGAATTTGTGTAATGTAATGTAAGATGTGAGGAATAAAATACTTTTATACCTCTATACCTCGCCTAGGGAGAGAAATGAAAATTTACTGATACATTTTAAATTCCCTGTGTGCCCCTCCTAACCAAGCATTTATTTTCCACCTGAACTATACAGCAGCTTCCTAACTGGCCTTTGACCTCTGGTCTTGCCTCCTCCACTCAGTTCTCCCCATAGTCAGAATGGTCTTTGAAGAACAAAAGTCTAATCACATTATTCCTCTGCTTAAAACTGACCAACTGCTGCCCTGGCTGGTGTGGCTCAGTTGGTTGGAGTGTCATCCCACAACTGAAGGGTAGCGGGTTCGATCCCCGGTCTGGGCAGCCGATCAAAGCTTTTCTCTCGCGTAGCTGTTTCTCTCTCTCAAGGACAAAGCCAGCGCCATTTGCTATCGTGGTGCCATTTGCCGAGCCGGCCTGTGACCTTGTTAAACACGGCTGCCATTTTACTCTTCTGAGCTTGTGTCCCCAGGACTGGAAAGGACTGGAAGCAAGAACAGAACTAACTGGTCCCTACAGTCACCGGAGGAAGATAACGTTGGAACAAACCGTAGCCCCTGTTACAATGCCCCAACAGCCCCAGGCCTCACAACAGCAACCCCCCCCCCCCACACACACACCTTTTTAATCCAATTCTAATCCAGTAAAAGCTCAAAGCCGCCACCCCTCAGTGCCGGTGTATCTCCCCACACCATGCCCCTCTCCTTTCTTGGAGACTGAATAAAACCTTTACCCTCTACACTTTCTTCTCATTGCGATTTCTTTCACAGCCCTGTCACCGACCACCCTAACACCTTCCTCTCTCCCTGCCTTTCTCTGTAAAGTAATGGGAAAAGTGCCCTGTGGTGAGGATTAAAGAAAATGTTCAGTTGCTAAGCTGCCTGACACAGTTTGAGGTTGCAACAGGAGAGAACGCTATCCTGGTGCTCTCTCCTCTACCAGACAAGCTGTTACATAGACTTAGTGTTAAATAAATAAAAAACAAAGCTGTTCAGTTGCTTCGCGTTGACCTTAGGATAAAAGCTGAACTCTGTTTGGCGCCTTTTTACATTTTATGACTCATTTTCCCCCACCCATCCCTTGATGTGCCGTGGCTTTTCTCAAAACCGATCATCGGATTTTGGCCAAAGACGGTGGCTTCCATCATTCCCTGCACCTCCTCCGGCCTGGCTCACATAACTACTGTTGTCGGCGATTTCCTTGGCTGTCTCAGCTACTTGACTGTAAGGGCTCCAAGGGCAGGGACCATCTGGCCCCTCCGCTGTGTTCCTGGGAGCCAAGCACAGCGCCCAGCGCCACGGGTGCTCACTAATGGTTGAGGAGCACACGCACAAATGAATGCTAGGCTCTGGAGACAAAGAGAACCTCCACAGAAAGCTCCCAGTCTCGGTGGAGAACAGATGCATGCAGTGATAAATCAGTCTCTCTGCTGAGCAAGCAGCAAATCTGTGACGAGAATGGTAGATTTCTAAGCTCCACCAGGGGGCACTATGGGAATACCTCAGATTTCTTCTACAGATGTTACTTTCTTGGAAGGACCCTTCCTACTTTGAACAGAAATGTGATTTTGAAATATGGTGGTTATTTTTTTGTGTGTTTTAATAAACTCCCTATTTAGTGCACTCAAGAGAGTTGTAGATGAGCCATCTGTGAACGTGAAGGACTGCAGTAACCCCCGTTGGTATTCACTTTAGAGCTGTAGTGGTTCTTCAACTAAAATCATCTTCGAATTGGCATCAAGAGCTTTCAAAAACATGATTTATCTTCCACACCAACGGTTGGGAGCCAGAATAAGGACTGTTATTATTATTTTCATCTTAAAGATGGCAACTCTAAGGGTCAAAGAGGTGAAGCAATTTTCCCAAGGAATCACAGTTGATAAATACCAAAGCAAGGACTTGAATCTGTCTTCCAAATTCAAATATATGCATTCACTACAAATGTATTGAGTTCCAGGCTCTGTAAAAGACAATAGAGATACAATGACATGCTCTCCGAATGTAATGTTTTAGAAGCAATGACCATCAAAGCTGGAGGGAACTTTGGAATAAAAACTAACAGTGTTCTCCATTTAGACATGTTTAAGAATCACCTCAAGAGCATGTTGAAATACACATTCCTGGGCCTTGCCCCCCTTTCCCTATAGTTTGATTCAGTGCGTCTGGCTGGGGGTCTGGAATCTGAATTTTTCATAAGAACATCCATCCATGATTCTGGTACTCATACTGTGGACCACACTTTTAGGAACATTGGTCCGTAGGTCGGTTCCTTTCATAATGTAGAGGGGGAAACTGAAAAGTGAGCGGAAGTGAGTCCCACAGAAACTCTCCTTGAACGTGACCCAGGGACTGTAACGAGCAACCGGAGGCAAAGATACAACAGGAAAAGCACCCAGCTGCGGGTTGGAGACCCTGGGCTCGATATTCACCACTTTGCACTGCATTGCTTAACTTCAAAGATCTACAGTTTTCTCAAGGGTAAATGCAGAAGAAAAATACATCCCTCACAGGCTTCTTCTGAGGGAAAGAAGATAGAGAGCATAAAAGTTTGGGCAGAGGGCTGGCACACAGAAGACCCTTCAAAAAGACATTGGTTGATGGGATGGTTTTAAATGCTCCTTCTGCTCCATTAATCTGCTTTTTAAAATGAGTGCCTACCAGTGCCAGGCAGTCCTGTCAGTTTGAAACTTGTGACCTAGCAGAACAGACAGCCATTGATTGTACAAGTAAGGAATTACACCTGCAATAAATGCTACCAAGGGAAATATATGGGGTGTTTTGAATAATGTGGGGATTCAAACTGAGTCTGCAGACAAATAAAAAGCCCTTGAGGAAATGACTCAAAGGATGAGTAGGAGTGAGTCAGAAATTACACATGCATCAGGACAGAGCTCGGGAGGAAGAGGAAATGAAAAGGCCAAAGGCCAGCAGGGCTGGTGTGGTGTGAGCGGGGGAGGCGCCATCACACGGAGCCAGGTACCTTCATTATTTATGGAAAAGCTTCTTCTTCTTGCCTTTACAGTTATTTGAAAATCTTGATCTTTTTTTGGCCCTTTTTATTTCTATGTCAATATTCTTTATGTTTTTGCCTGAAAGGCCTAATAATAATAGTAACATTTCTTCAGAGCTATCATATATTTTTTTTTGGTTTTTGACATTCAGAAATAGTGATTGTCTGATAATACAGGTCAAACCACAAGCAAAAAAAACCAAAAAACAACCCTGATAAATAGTAAAAAGGAGCATAAGCTGAGCCCTCACAAACTTAGCCATGCTTGGAAAATCTCTATCCTATTGTCACATAATTATTTGTACTTGTTGCATAATTTAGTTAAATTTTAGTTTGGTTTTAATTAACCTTGGAATCCTGTTGTTACATAGAGTGATGTATAAAATTCCTCTCTGATGCAGAATTAAAACAAAATATTATACTGTAGGAAGTTTTTATTGTGGTAAGATATCTTCCCACTGAATGAAGCTCTCAAACTCAGACAGAATGCATGGAGCAGGCATTTAATCAGTCTCAAAAGTAAATGACAGCCCTGGCTGATGTGGCTCACTTGGTTGGAGCCTCATCTCATAAAATGAAAGGTTGCTGGTTTGATACCCGGTCAGGGCACACACCTTGGTTGCAGGATCGGTGTCTGCTTGGGACCCATAGGAGATGTCCCCAGTTGAGATTCATTTGAGAGGCAACCAATCTCTGTTTCTCTCTCACACTGATGCTTCTCTCTCTTTCTCTCTCCTTCCCTTCCTCTCTTTCTAGAATCAATAAGCATGTCATCGGGTAAAGATTAAAAAATAAAAAAGTAGGCCCGGCTGGTGTAGCTCAGTGGATTGAGCGTGTGTTGGGAACCAGAGGGTCCCGGTTCGATTCCCAGTCGGGGCACATGCCTGGGTTGCGGACCAGGTCCCCAGTGAGGGCCATGTGAGAGGCAACCATACATTGCTCTTTCTCCCTCCCTTCTCCTCTCTCTGAAAATAAATAAATAAAATCTTAAAAAAAAAAAAAAGTAAGTGATAGAAGATAGATTAGAGGGAAAAACCAGAATTTGGAGCACCACTAACTTGGCAGTGAGTTTCTCCTTTTTAATCCTCAGTAGGCCCTACCCCAGAAATTGGCCCCAAGGTGAGGACTGGGAAGCCTGCAGGAACAGCTCAGTGAGAAGGAAAGAGGACCTTCCACACTGAGATGGAGGGACACAGCATGTTTTCCTTCTGTGTCCTCTGTTCTCCTGCACCCCTTCCCTCCAGGCAGCCCCGCTGCGGTGGCCTGAATGGCGACGGTGGTAGTGAGGGCATATGGCCGCCTGAAACTTTGAGTTACCTTATGTGTGACATCTACATGCATTGAAACCATATCAAATAATGCTGTAATTTTTACTTTCAGCAATTTCAACAGGGTGGGGATTTTTTTATTTTTTGATTAGTGGGGCCCTGTTGATTTTTTCCCCTCTCTTTGTTTTCCTGCCTCTGGGCCCTCGATGCAGGCAATCGTGAGAAAAACACAGCAGAGTAGGGTAACTGAAGCCTCAGGTTTTTGACCAGAGAACCAGAAGGTGGATCTTCAGAGAACTGGAAAGTATCAGAAAGATCACAAAGAGGAAATAAATTCAGAGAGCAACCCAATAGTTGGGCCTCACCCCTGAGCTGTGCATGCATGGATCTGATGCTAAGAAGCATGAGATACATTTTAGTACTGATACAGGATAGTCCACTATCCAGTCCCAAGACTGGCCTCCAGCTTGTGCACAATGGGGGCAGATCTGAATGGCATTGCAAAGCTTTAAAAAAGGAACCGACATTGGGAGCACAGTTGCAGAAGGCAGGTCAGGATTTCTGAATCCAGCCGAGTCAACTGAGTGCTAAACCAAAAATATTAGGATTATCCATAAAATTTACACAAGATCTAGACACTTACAATAATAAAAATGTCTAGTAATTAATCCAAAATTACCCAGTATATGAAGAACCAGGAAAATCTCAATTAGTATGAGAACAGACAATCAACAGATGCCACGGCAGAGATGACACAAATGTTGAAATTGTTGAAGATTATTATAAAATGCTCCAAGAAGTAAGTGTAACACTCTTGAAACAAATAGAAAGGTAGAAAGTATCAACAAAGAAGTAGAAGATATAAAGAGGAACTCAATGGAAACGTTAGAACTGAAAGTATAATAACCAAAACGAAAACTCACTCATGGAATCAATAGCACAACAGACCTGAAAGAAGAGTCAGCGAACGTGAAGATCGGTCCGTAGAAATGATCGAATCTAAAGAACAGGAAAATCTCTGTCAAATATGAACAGAGGATTAATGACCTGTGAGGCAGTACCTAAATTACGCAGTACCTAAACTGTGTCATTAGAATTCCAGAAGAATATTTTTTAAAACAGGTATTTGAAGAAATAATATATGAATATTTTCCAGACTTGACAAAATGTATAAACCAAGAAGTTCAGTGAATCCCAAATAGGATAAACTAAAAAAAAAAAAAAAAAAAAATCTAGGCCCACATCATAATCAAACTTCTGAAAAATAAAGGCAAAGACAAACTTCTTCAAACCAGCCAGAAAAAAACAACATATTAATGACAACATATCAACATATTCAGGTCATTAAGGAATAATGATCTGAATGCTGTGGGTTTCGCATCAGAAACCAGGGAGGCCATTTCTAAAGTGCTGCAAAAGAGCACCATCAACCCAGTGAAAATATACATTAGAAATAAAATTGAGATAAGGACATGATCTGATAGAGGAAAATTAAGAGAATTCATTACCAGCAGACTTACTGGAAAAGAATTGCTAAAGGAATTAAATTAGTAGTAGTCAAAAAACTTCCCACAAAGAAAAGCCCAAGCCAAAATGGCTTCAGTGGTGAATTCCACCAAATGTAAAGAATTAACTCCAATCCTTTACAAACTCTTCCAAAATATCGACAAGAAAGAAACACTTCCCCACTCACTGTGAGTCCAGTATTATCCCGATGCCAAAGTCAGATAAAGACGTCACAAGAAAACTACAAACACCCCTTATTACTATAGATACAAAAATCCTCAGCAAACTATTGAGAAACTGAATTCAGCAATATGAGGGTGGACCCCCCAAAAAGGACTTTATTTATAAAAAATTGTGTAATTGTGTATTTATTCTTACATGTTTAAATTTCAGTCACCTTCCAAGTACTCTCCATTTGATGCAAAACACCTATTGACACGTATTTTCCACTGCTCTGAACAGTTTTTGAACTCCTCAATTTTTATGCCATTTAGTGCTTCTGCTGTTTTTTGTTTCACCTCTTCTACATCGGCAAAATCTTTCCCTTTGAGACTTTTTTTATCTGCAGAAACAGAAAAAAATTGTTTGGGGCAAGATCAGGTGAATAGGGAGGGTAAGGCATGCTGTTTTGGATCAAAAACTGCTGAACACTCAACGCAGTATGGGCAGGTGCGCTGGTGAATCACCCACCATGAAATGGGCAAACACGCAGTATCCAAAAAAAATTCACTGAAACCGAGCACAGTCCCTCACAACAATGCCAGCTGGTACACTGGTACAGATGGGTTCCTAGAGCACTCACCTGGCAGGGCAAGCCTGTCATACAAGGATCCTGCCCTCCAGGAGATAATTTTGGGGTTTTGGGGGGGTTGCCCCTCATTTATGAATAAAATTTATCCCAGAAATGCAAAGTTGGCTCAACAAACAAAAATCAATCATAACAGATCATATTAAGAGAATAAAAGATAAAAACCACATCATCTCAACAGATGCAGAAAACGGAATTGACAGAGACATTCATGAACTGGGACCAGAAAGGAACTAACACTGCACTCGATGGTGAAGACTGGAAGCTTTCCTCTCAAAACCTGGAACAAGACAAGGGCATCACTCTTGTCACTTTTACTCAGCCTTGCACTGGAGGTTCCAGTCAATGGTTCGCATCAGAAACTTCCCTTAGATTTTCATTGAGGACAGACTAAATTTCTTAGTATGATATGGAAATCCCTTACCAATCGGACAGCCCCAAACACAGGAGTTTTTTATTTCTGACACGCAAACTATTTTCCATCTCCATAGGCTGGTCCACACACACCACTGCCAGGAAAGCCCACCCCTCCCTTGCCGGCCGTCTTCCAGACGATTCCTTCTGGTCCTTTTGGGCCTGCACACAGGGCCTCCTCTGCGGGGCCCTCTCCACCACCCAGGCGTGGGGTGGGCTCCCTGCTCAGGGTGGCCGTTGCTCACTGCACAGCCCTCGGTTACCCAGGCAGCACTTCACTGTGGTTGTTCACATCTCTGCCTCCCCCTGGGAGTCCAGGGCGGCCCAGGTCTACTATTTCTCTGTGTCCTCAGCACAGTAACAGAGGTGCTAAGTACGCGTTAAATGAATAAATGAACAGCGCCTGGGAAAGAGGGGGAAAGAATAAGTAAGCCAATTGACAATATTTTTGTTTGCTTTAGTGACCACGGGAATGTTGTGTGGAGCAGTGACCCAGGACCTTTGAATTTTAGGTTCCATAGGTCCCAGATTTGTCTGTCATTCACAGACCTTAGCTGTACCCACTTTACCTGCAGTCAAAATTCTACTCATCCTTTAAGATGAATCAGTTGTCAAGTCCTCTGTGAAATGTTTTCCTCTCCTCTGCTCTCTCATAGCTCTTTAGCGGCACAGCTATTACCATAATGCACTATTTACTCTTCTGGATTTCTCCATCAGAATCCAGTGGTGTTTCTCTATCTCCACCCCCTGATGGTGTGTGTGTGTGTGTGTGTGTGTGTGTGTGTGAGAGAGAGAGAGAGAGAGAGAGAGAGAGACAGAGACAGAGACAGAGAGAGAGAGAGAGAGAATGTTTTCGGGATGGTCTTGTACAGTCATTGCCAGTGAAGTCATCGCTCACCCCAGCCGCTGCCTCGGTTTCGCCAAGTGTGAAATGGGCACAGTGGAAACACCTGCCCCGGGCTGTGATTTAGTGGAGGGCGGGCAGCCCCTGAGGTTGCAGGCAGCCCCCACGCAGTGTGAGGAGGTAAGGGCAGGAGGGTGGGGGACGGAGAGTGCGGGGAGGCCTCAGAGCAAAGAAGGCGTCGGAGCCCGGGGCGAGGCGGGTGGCGGAGAAGGACAGGAGGACTGGGCGGGGTCGAGGAGCTGACCGGGCGGGAGCGCCGGGAGGCGGGGCCGGCGACGGGCTGGAAGGTCCGAGCGGACGCGTGCGAGCGCCAGCTATGGGCTCCGTGGCGCGGCTGGCTGCTCTGCTGGCGGTGCTGGCGCTCCGGGCAGCGGACCCAGCAAGGGCCGCGGCGGGTGGCGACACGTTCTCGGCACTGACCAGCGTGGCGCGCGCCCTGGCGCCTGAGCGCCGGCTGCTGGCACTGCTGCGGCGCTACCTGCGCGGGGAGGAGGCGCGGCTGCGGGACCTGACGAGGTGAGGGCACCGGAGGGGTAAGCGACAGAGGGACCTGAGGAGGTGAGACTGAGTCAGAGAGCGAGACTGAGACACTGTACAGCAGAGTCAGGGGTAACTCACACCGTGAGACTGAGGCACTGTGGCTGTGACTCCCTAGATCCATTGTCACCTGTGTGTGACCCCGAGACACTGTGACATGAGAAATTGAGACAGAATGTGACCCCAGAGACACTATGTCACGCAGTGTAGGGTCACACACGCAGGCGCAATGGCACTCCAGATCCAGCTGTCACGCAGCGAAGTTGGTACAACACGTGTGGAAAGGTGTGGTGAAGTGACTCTGAGGCCACGTAGGACCTCCCAAGGCACCGTGTCAGCTGTGTGGGCCCCCAGGCTCGGTGTCACAGAGACGCCACCAGGAGGCGGAGAGCATACTGTGTGAGGCTGTAACTTTATGTGTGTGTTGACCATGTGACCCAGCGAATTGGTGTTTAGTATGACAGGTGACATTCTGTGACCATGTAGAAGACTTATCTGTCATTGGGACTGGATGGACATGATACTATGGATATGATACTCTACATGTGAAAGATGCTAAGTAATCGTACAAGTCAGTATATGAATAATTCTCCACGTCCGTCAATTTGTGTTTGAGTGCCAAGCACTGTCCCACCCACCGGGGACAAAGTGGTGAGCGAGACCCAGCGCTGCCGTCAGGGAGCTTGGAGCCCGTAGCACCGTGAGTCTCAGTCAGAGATGTCCATGCCTCCTTGCTTTCAGCTCTCCCTTCTCTCCGTGCATGTACGAGCTCTCTAAATCCTAAATAAATGACAACCGAGGTGTTAAACGTGTATGGAAGTGTTTGACGCGAAGAAAATACTGGGTAAAACCACCCTCGATGCCAGAGGACACTGAGTCCAGCCCACACGAGCAGACGCTCAGCCCATATGGTGCTGATGTGCTCTCAACGAGCTCCGGTGCTGCACACCGAGGGTGAAATGCCGCAGGCAGGGCGCGCCGGGCACCGGAACCACACAACGACTCTGCCAGTGCCAGACTGTGGGAGACGAGTGATTGTATCTGTTGTGCCTTCTGTGCTTACAACGTCCAGGGGCCACGGCGGGAGAAACAGTGGTTTAACCGCCTCGCCGTCTGAATATATTGATACCGCGCTTATGGCATGTGACCCTCTGCTGAGCTGTCTCCCGAGGCACTGCTTACACAACTGTGAGCACGTGTTTGTGATGGTCACACCGAGGCTGGGGCCCACGGGAAGGTGTGTGGGACACGAGGGCTGTGTGAGAGAGATGCACACGAGAGAACGATCTGTGCGTAGCCGTGTGTATGACAGATCTTACTTGTTACTCAGTGGTGACTGAAGGATGATGTAATTTGGAATGTGCCCTTAAGTGTGTAGTTTGCATAAAAGCAGTTATATGCGTGCTTAAATTTACTGTCAGTTTTAAATAGTATGACGGTTCACACACACACACGTATACATAATATACGTGTGTGTATTAATATTAACAATACATGATGATAATCTCCATCATTCTTGTCGCTCCTTGGAGGAGCATAATTGCCTAACATTCTATAGGCCCACATTGACAGAACAAAATATTTTAATTTTATTCTTAGTCTCGATTCATTGGAGTCCAAGTTAATTAATGGAAATAGACTTTTTTGTCTTTGACTTCACATACCAACATGCTCCCTGCTTGTTCTCTTACCATTAATCTCTATTTTGGTGGCCCGGATGGAGATGGGGGCTCAGAATCCAGATGCCATTGCGGGGCCTCTCAGGGGTCAAGCTCAGAAGAGAGTGCGGATCAAAGGGCTTCACAGTCTCATCTCCATTGCCATTGCCAACTTGGGAGGTCTTCCACCAACCGTATCTCATTTAATTCTCTCTGACTCACATGCTCAAAGTAGGTTTGTACCACTGTCTTAAACAAATGAGAAATCATTTTAAATATGAGAAAACTAAAGTTTAGTATCTTATCCAAGATTGTAAACCTAGTAAGTAGCAAATCCATGACTGGGACACAGGTCTTTTGAATCTCTTCCCATCACGCTGTGGTGTTGTACTGCTGGCTCGTCCGATATGACAGGAGCCACGCCTGAGGCCTCGTGAGCAGCCAAGCACCTAACAATTCAGGAATTTAACAGACCTCTATTTGAATCCTTGGCTCTGGCTTTGGGCAAGTTTCTTTACCTCTGTAAGCATTAGTTTTTTAATCTGTAAAATAATGATAATGATAGTACCTACCCCCATAAAGTCGTTGGAAGGATTAAATGCTGTATAAAAGTATTTATCATTGTGCTTGAAATGTAATCATTGATCAATAAATGTTAGGTCTTTATGATTGTTGTTTAAGACTGACTAGTGAAACTACACCCCATGTTTGGCTCTAAACAGTAACTAGGACCATGAGAACTCAGATAGTAAAAAAGAATCAGAAAAATTCTAGATTCTCTTCTCATATGACTTGTGAACATTGAATTTCAGAAAGTTTAATTTGATATTTTAGAGACTGTTCTGGAGTCAATGCTCTAAAACCTAGTGAAATGTCTGCTTTTTAAAGCAAGAATTTTAGCGGTTCCTGCTTATTTTCTTATATTCCCAATGGGGTGATGTTATGGACTTGAGATGTTATTTCTAAGGGCCTCACTTGATATTCTTCTTTGAATTTTTAAGTTTAGAAATAAAATATTTTTTGATGTTGAAATGACTCTCTACCCCACGTTAATAAATAAAAATTATACTAGTTATATATAGTTATATACCAGTATAGTATGTATTAGTTACATATCTAAATACCTTAATATAAATATATTTAACCCCTCTCTCTTTTTGTTGGTACAGTTTTTAAAAACTACCAAGATAGAATGAGTAGTGTCAGCAGCAATTATTTCTGTGCTAAGAACTAGCCATTCAGAATGGCCCAGAAGAACTGAAACAAAGCCATTTCTGAACTCCAAAGGAGAAACATACTGAATTAAAATAGCCTGTGTATTGTGGTTGGATCATCTGTCTAGGCTCTGGTTAATGCAGGGATTGGGTTGCAAATTTTATGTGCAGATTCTTGAAGGAAAGGATCTGCTTTTCCACTCTCAGCCGCATTTGCCATTTAGGAAACCGAGAGGTTTGAATTCAGCATCCAGTTACTCGGTCTCTGAAAACCAGCTATTTGCTCCAAGGCTGGGCAGAGGGCCAGCCTTTGGATTCCAAAACAGCCTCAGATATTAGCTGATAGGTTTTTTTCTTCTTGTAATGGAAAAGTGATATATCTGAATGCTGAATTGAATTATGTGCTACAGTAAAGATCAAACCCCTGCCCTAAATTAATTGACCCCATAATACAAAGTGGGCTGGGAAGAGAATAAAGAGGTAGTGCTTTTGGTCTGACTGATAACTTGGGGCAATCTTCACCTCTCTGCCTTACTTCTTTCTCTTGCCTCAGTTTCTTCCGATGCCTGTTAACCGTTAGTCCTCAAGCACCAGATGAAGAATCTATTTATTCAGTAGCAGAAAAGGTGATGGAAAGAAATACTAGAATGGTCGTGCTAGGAGAGAGATCTTCTAGACTAGACTAGCTCTGTCGTTTTACAGAGGAAGAAACCGAAGGGTAGTTGGAGCCTGGTCAGGATAAGTTCTCCTCCCAGCCCCTCCCAGCTCCTCCCTGTCCAACTGTCTCATAAAAATCACTGCCCATTCAACCTCAGTTGTTCCTGGACACTTACTCTTCAGGCTGGACTCAAGCCCAAGTCTCTGGTTGTAAGTTTTTTCATCTAGCAATGGAATATCGTTCACTAAGTAGTTCCATATGGAGCAGAAGCAGGAAATAATGGGCAGTAAAAAAAAAAAAGTCCCACACCCTGGAGAATGGTTCAGTTTCAAAACCCTAGGATGGCCACTCTCAAATAGCCCTGCCTAGGGAACAGAAACACCCTGGGACTTGAAAGGCTTCCCATTCCTTCCCTGGGATACCCAGGCCCAGATTCTTCTTCCTTAGTTTATGCTTGAATTGAACATTGGGCTCCCTGGAAGCATCATGAGGCAGGTCACCTTCTATTTGCAGGCGCTGTTTTATACTTGCAGCCCTTAGGGCATCTTTAGGTCAGACTCCACTTGAAAGCATTGAAATCCCCCCCACCCCACACTGTCTCTGTTCTTCACTTTCAGCCCATTCCACTCACGGAAGCCCTCCACTCGTGCCGAAGGACTCCTGTATTCTCACGTGCTCTTGCACATGTCCACATAAACCCACATTCTTTTCCCTTTGGTCACAGTCTTTCACTTCCTTTGTTATTATAGTTCTTGGAAATTAATAATTTTAAAACAAGGGGAAAATTCTTAGAGGGCAGGACTAGGACTCTTAAGTCCACCTTACTATGATCAGTGCATTTCAATCATGTAAATCCTGCTGGTGTGTTAGAAGTGAAATAACCATAGTAGACCAGAAAAGGAGACAGCATCTCTTGCTTCCAGGAACACTCTGGTAGGATATCTGAGAAGGAGAGAAATTAACTAGAAAGTTGATCACCGCCGCTGGCCCCACTGTTTCTGGCCCTTTCCTGCAAATGCTGGCAAGCCCGAAGGGTCAGAAGCACGCTGGAAAACCCTACCTCTTCACTCCCCATCAGCCACCAGCAGTGTCTATGTGGTGTACATCCTAAACATCTCCCTTGAATCCACGCCATTCTGGGCCGCCACTGTCGCTGTCCGGGTTCCGATTCACCTTGTCTCCCACTCGTAGTTTTGAAATGATCTCCTGCCTGGTCCTTCTGCCTCCAGTCACGTCCACTTCTGAGCCCTTCTCCCCACCCTTTCACAGGTTTATATATGAATGTAAACATATCATAGTGCATCCATCTCTCACTTAAAACCTTTTGGTGGCTCCTAGTTGCACTCAGGGTAAAAACCAAATTCTTCAGCAAGGCCTGTAGGGAGCTCCTCATTTCTCCAGTCTGATCTACCGATCTCCCAACACACCCTGTGCACCGGCCATACGAAAGTGCCTGTAAGTCCCCTACCGCCTCTCTCTGTACCTTCGCACCCTTCGAACAGCCTCTGCCTGCCCGGAAGGAGGCCTCCTCTCCCTTCTGCATGTTCGCCTTCATCTATCACATCTCCGTTCATTATCTCCTCTGTGAAAGGAGAGATCATCTTCTCTGATCTGTTCTGGCCAATGAATCCCCCCCTTTTCGTACTCCCCCCAAGCCTTGCTCACAAATCTGGTGTTGCATCTGTAGCGTAAGTATTCGTGTCTATATTACCTACTAGGCTGTGAGTCTCTGAGACCAAGGTTATTGTCTTACTCCAAACTTTGTTCCTAGCCCCTAGAAGAACGTGGTATTTTATTCATTTTTCATAGAAATAGGTATTGAACTTGGGCATAGAGTGATGAGAAAAACATCTCTTTTCTTGTCCATGAAATCCTTGTGCATGGGGTCCTGCCTAGCCCAGCTTCCAGCAGGGAGTCTGAAAGCCAGCAAGTGACCAGTCTAGACTGACTTACTGAATGAGCAGATGTCAAGCCCCGGTGCCTCTGTGCACACTGGTCCCTGTTGGCTCTTCCTCCCTCCTGTGTTCGAGCTCCATGGCAGACAGCACAGCAACGGAGCTGAGCACAGGCTTCAGAGTCGGGCAGAGCTGGGTTAATCCCTGGCTCTGCTGCTAATAGTGTGGCCTTGTTTCGGTTTCCTCTCCTGTAAGACGGGCATGATAAAACCTACTGGAGGGTTAAGTGAGACTGTGTCTAAAGCACTTAGCAGAATGCCTGACGAAGGGTAAGTGCTCAGTAAGTGGTAGCTATCGCTATTCTAGCTGGTCCCTCTGTACTCAGATCAAGTGCCATCTCCTCGGGGAAGTCGTTCCTTTTACTTCTAACTCCCACCTGGGTTAGGTGCCCTGCTGAAAAGTTACTGTGGCATTACATGGCTTTGTATGCTCACTTCTCTTGGAACATGGGCCACAATTATTGCAATGAATTGAACGATGTTTTTGAGCTTCTACCAGGTTCTAAGTATTGAATATAGAATGAGGAAAGAGAAAAAGACTTTCTGGGTTGTGCACTCCTTGAGGGCTGGGCCCTGTCTTGCCTTTGTTTCTCTAGCCTCCAGCATGACGCCCGATGCACAATAATTGCCTGGCAGAGATGGACTCATTGAAGGACACGTGCATAGACCTGCTTCTGTTGTGTTGGTAGTTTTCGTATTTTTGTGCTTATTGGTCAGAATATTACAGGAGTCTAAAGGGGTTCAACATTTCATTTTTAACTACTTTAATGTATAAGCACCACGCCAGCCTTTCCTAGGTGTGGTGGTCGCACCAGTAGGTGAGGTCATTCTAGCCCTCTCTTTCAGGTTCTATGACAAGGTGCTTTCTTTGCATGAGGATTCAGCATCCCCTGTGTCGAACCCTCTGCTTGCGTTTACCCTCATCAAACGCCTGCAGTCGGACTGGAGGAACGTGGTGCACAGTCTGGAGGCCAGTGAGAACATCCGAGGTAAGGAGGAGGGGCTGGCAGGTAAAGAGCAGCTTCTGTCTCCTGACTCAGTGGAAAGGAGAGAGATTCTGAAGGGATGTGATGAAGGATAATGACGTGGGTAAGTATTATCTGATCTCCTTAGCTCTAATTATTACAAAGAACTAGGCCCCCTTGTTACTATGTTGCTATAATTTTACATGAGAACGTACTTTCATGTCCATTATCTCACTTGACCTTCACTACAGTCCTGCTGAGAACGACAGGTTATGTCACCCCATTCACATAAGTGTAGCCACTGGTATCTTCTCATAATTTCTGTTTTATTAAGTCACCACGACAATGTGATCTGGAGCAAGATCACTTTCCTAATTTACTCTGCTTTGTACTTGAACAAATTTGTTGACTTTGGGGAAGTTAAGAGGAAGAAGAATTGTCCCCATACAGGGCAAGACTCCTGGAGACAGATAGGACGGGACAGTGTGATAGAGGTGTGTGCCTTAGTTTTTACTCCAGAGCCTTTCTCCCTTGCTCAGAAGATTGTATTAAGCATCTGCTCTGTGCCAGGAACTGTGCTCGCCACTGCAAAGAAAGGCAAACCAAGCATTATCTTTGTTCACAAAATATGGCAACAGGTGATTATGCCTGTATTTTGAATGGGGAGTTGTTTTCACGACCTTTATAGCCCTGAAGGATGGTTACGAGAAGGTGGAACAGGACCTGCCAGCCTTTGAGGACCTGGAGGGAGCAGCAAGGGCCCTGATGCGACTGCAGGACGTGTACATGCTGGATGTGAAGGGCCTTGCCCGAGGCGTCTTCCAGAGAGTCACTGGCTCCGCTGTCACCGACCTGCACAGCCCCCGACGGCTCATCTCCCTCACCGCGGACGACTGCTTCCAAGTTGGCAAGGTAACGGCTTTCAGAGAGAGGTGAACTGCTGGCTCTGCTTTCCTGTGGGTGAAGTAACTCTATCCCGATTGCTTTTACATGTTTCTAATCCTGACAGCAGACTCGGAAATTTGTTGTTATTTCCCCATTTTCTGGTGAAGAAACTGAGGTTCAGAGAGGGTAAGGCTCTTGCCTAAGTTTTCACAACTTTAAGTAGAACTAAAATTTGAACCTGGGCCCTGGCCGGTGTGGTTCAGTGGTTGAAGCATCATTCAAAAGGTTGCGGTTCGGTTCAGGTCAGGGCACACACCTCGGTCGGGGGTTCATCCCCTGTCCAGGCGCAGACACGCGTGATGCCCAGTCCAGATGCAAACGATTCTTGGTCCTGGTGCAGTTCCCCCGCCTGGGTGCGTGTGAAGGCAACCATTCGATGCTTGTCTTGCATTGACGTTTCACTCTCTCCTTTTCTCTCCCTCTAAAAAGGCAAATGAAAGTGTCCTTGGGTGAGGATTTAAAAAAATAATAATTAAAAAAAATTTTTTTTAACCTGGGTCTTTTAACTCCGAATCCCAGGCTGTTTTCATGATAGCTAAAGTGATCATGTACTGAGGTCACTATTGACACAGAGTGGAAGGAGTGTTATCAGCCAGGACAACAAACGTAAACTGGGACCATCCTGGGCAAAACGGCCCTTGGGTCACCGTAGCTATAGCGCCCTGTCGTGGTTGGAAAAGGGAAGCGAGGTTCAGGGTGGGGAAAGGGACAGGAGACAGTGATGTCAAGGGGCCTCCTGAGGCTCTGGACTCACGCACAATTCCTAGGCATTTAGAAATACTGAATTAAGGTAGAGTCACAAAAAGGGCCATTCACTCTAACATCACGTAAGGAAATGGACTTCAGGACGCTTCCATATGAGGTATTTAGCTGATCTTTGATCATAAGTTATAAGCACACTTGAGGTCATTTTACAGTATGCTCTTTGTTAGCCTTCGCCTCAGGAGTAATGGAGTAAATCCTTTTTAATTTTGAAGATGTGTGTTGCAGGAAAGTGAAGTTTTTCCAGCTGCTGTAGTATTCATTAGCCGATCTGAGAGTGGGCCTCGTGGTCCCAGTTCCGTGTTTTGAGCATCAGTCTTCCAAGTTTAAGCAGAGGGAGCTGCCTATGCCTCTCTGTGTGCCATTCTCCCTTTTCCGAGATCCTGGACGGAAGCAGAGCTCAATCATCATGTTCACGGCTAATTTCAACTTAAAATACTTTCATGGCAATACACGCTTCATTAGCAAGGCCTTTCTGAGATTAAAACCGTATGTTGGAAATTTAGTAAGTCACTTTCTGAAAGTCTCACTGGCCGTCTTTATGTCCGTGTTTATTTACTTATTTTGAAAGATAAAACGTTTCACATATAAGTACATAAAATAATACTATAACAAGCAATTATATCTGGGATTGAGATGAGATGTACGTTCAAATTATGCTACGTTTGTTTCCGATTTTTTTTCAGGTTTTTACAAAAGAGTTTACATAGAGCTAAATAAGGCCTCGCTCTTTTCCCGTCTCACACCCGCTTCCCTCTCTGCTCCGCCTCAGCCGTCGTCCCGACCACGCAGTGCGCACTCCTCTGAGTCCAGCTCCTTTCACTCAGCGCATTAGGTCTGTGACATCCATCTGTGTTGTCGCATTCATTCGTGGCTCCTTTCTTTCTATTGCTTAGTAGTATTCCACTGTATGAATATACCAAAACCTGTTACCCAGTCTCCTGCTGACGGACACGCGAATTGTCTCAAGTACAGGCTACTGCGAATAAAGCAGCTATTGACATTCTCAGGTGGCTCTTTCTGTGGACATTTGTTTTCCTTTCTCTTAAAAAACCTGGAAAGTTAAAAACCTGGGAGTGGTGTTGCTGAGTCAAAGAATAAGCTTTAATAATTATTACCATCTGCCCAAATTTGGTTCGTCTACATGTCTCCAATTCCCTCCATCACTGATTGTTTTAAAGCGACAGTCTTGCTCTTTTCTGAAATTCTTAGCTGTCTAATTCCCCTACCCTACTATTTTGTCTGTTGACTCTTGTTCACGATCAGTTATTTCCTGATACGGTTTATGATGTTCGATCATGAGCTTGTTTTTAGCAGGATTTTTCCCCCATAAGAGAATCTTTGTGCCCAGAATGAGAGTTTTGGGTTTTCTTCTTCCAGGTACTCTGGTGGTATCACTGGTCTTAGATCCTTTGGCTTGACATCCCCACAACTTACTTATTTTGTAACTGGATGTTTGTACGTTTTGACTACCCCCCTATCCCCTGCCTCTGTCAACCAGTCTATTCTCTGTTTCTGTGGGCTTGGGTTTTTTGTTTGTTTTTGGTTTTGTTTTTTTTGTATTTTACATATAAGTGAGATCATATGGTATTTGTCTTTCTCTGACTTATTTCTCTTAGTGTAAAGCCCTCAAGCTCCATCCATGCTGTTGCAAATGGCAATACTTCATTCTTTTTAGGGCTGAATAATGTTCCATTGTGTTATATATACATAATTTTCTTTCTCCGCTTATCCATTGCCATTGAGGAACACTTAGGTTGTTTCCATAGCTTGGCTATTGTAAATAATACTGCAACGAACAGGGGGTGCCTATATCTTTTTGAGTTAGTGTTTTCATTTTCTTTGAATAAATACCCAGAAGTGGAATTGCTAGATCAAATGGTAGTTTTATTTTTAGTTTTTTGCAGAACCTCCATACTGCTTTCCATAGTGGCTGTACCAATTCGCATTCCTACCAACAGTACGTGAGGGTTCCCTTTTCTCCACATCCTCACCAACACTTGTTATTTCTTCTCTTTTGGATAAAAGCCATTCTAACAGGTGTGAGGTGATATATCATTGTGGTTTGGATTTGCAATGGCCTTAGATCTATTTTTATATTGATTTATTGGCCTGGGGGTTCCTTAAATGTATGAATAATTCAAATTCACGCCCTAAATTCATGTGAGCCAGAGGCTTAAGGCTGTGAATATTCTAAGGAGACATTTTATTTCCCTAAAGAGAGCCCAGATAGAAAAAAAACAACTTTTTTGTCTCCTTGTGGAGGTGGGTAGATTTTTCCCAGTCTACTCTTTTTCTTTTAAGGTTTTATTTATTTTTAGAGAGAGGGGAAGGGAGGGAGAAAGAGAGGGAGAGAAACATCAGTGTGTGGTTGCTCTCACGCATCCCCCACTGGCGACCTGGCCCACAACCCAGGCATGTGCCCTGACTGGCAATCGAACTGGTGACCCTTTGGTTTGATGGCTGGTACTCAATCCACTGAGCCACACCAGCCAGGGCTACTCTTTTTCTTAAGGTGTAGTTTTTCATGGGTTTTAGTTTTATGAATGTGTCTTAATTCCAATTCCTAGGTTTGGGGAGATCTACAGAAGGCTCATCTGTCCTCTTGTGGACATTATGACCTGAGGTCACTAAGTACCAAGGTTACTAAGACTAACACCCACCTCATCCTAGGCAGCTTCAGCACCTGATCATAAGTTTATTGCCTGGATTTTCAGCTCCTTTTTTGTTTCTGGTACCTGCGTATTTTCCATTTTTTCTTCAAAATATATAGTAAAATGCTTGTTTTGTGTTTTATTAGAAATCTGTGCCTTTGTGGTTGGAAGGATTTCAATGATCTCTACTTACCATATTGCTAGGATTTGAAGTTTCTCATGGAAACTTTAATTAAATAAATTGTTAACTTAGTAGAAAAAGCTAAGTCATTTTTGATTAACATTCTTCAACTTTACCTTGTTACAAATCGGAAACATGACAACCAGAGAGGTAACACAGCAGGTGTCAGGCAGACCTGGGATGGGAATTGAGTTGTATTTAGGCTGCAGTCACATTATTTCTACATTCTGCCATCCTTCTGCCTGTCTGGAAGTTATACCTGAATTTGATCATTTTTCAAGAGTCCTTCCAACTCTGTGACTTTAGAATTCCATGTTGTCTCCAACATCAATTTCCAGGAAATTCCACCTGCAGTTCTGGTATTCTACTTAACTGTAAGCTATTAGGAGACAGGAGCCGTGTCTAGTGCGTGTTGCTGAATTCTGACATTTAGTATAGGACAATCCACTGGGCTCTCATAGCATTCCCAGGTCTGCTTCATTATGGTGTTAACGCGTGTGTCACAATGACTGGTTTATCATGTGCCCCTCGATTGTAAAATCATAAGGGCAGGAACCACAAGTACCTTGTAAATACTCGGTAAATATTGAATAAATGAATGAATTGAGTCCATTCCTCACACCGCTACCAGCAATATCTCCCTAAACACATGGAATTCATGATTCTCATTGCCTTTTTAAGTTCATTTCCTGCTTCTCTTCACCTTCCGCCATGGCCACAATGTAGTACTTGAACACAGTCTTGCTTTTGGCTTCTGTTTCTACCATTCCCTCATCTTAACATGCCCTTCCTCCCAATCTTGGCTTATTGAAATCCTTTTCCTTCTTCAAGGACATCTCATCTCAGATGCCACTTCTTCCACAAATCCTTCTGAGATTCTCAAGCCTCCTCCTTTATGTCTCCCCAGCATATTACATATATTTCCTTCTAGTGTTCATGCCATTCTGCCCAGTATTATAGTTGACTTGAATTCATATGTCTTCTCTTCAGATTATAAATTCCTTAAATGTAAGAACACGTGTGTCTTCTTTATGCCTAGTAAAATGCCTTGTATATAACAGACGCTGAACAAATTGAATTTAAATGAATTTGAGATGAAAACTTGCCTTCTTAGGTTCCCATGGCCCTCCACTCTTTGCATGCCATTTCCCTTTTTCTACCTGTGGACTAAGGCTTTAATGATAGTACTTCTGTTCCCTGCAGGTGGCATACGACATGGGGGATTACTACCATGCCATTCCATGGCTGGAGGAGGCCGTCAGTCTCTTCCGAGGGTCTTATGGAGAGTGGAATACAGAGGATGAGGCAAGTCTGGAGGATGCCTTGGATCACTTGGCCTTTGCCTATTTCCAGGTAGGGGAGGGAAACTCACTGCTCTCATCACAAAAATGGAATGCTTCATATCTGCTTTACAATTTTCTAAGCATTTTCATGTCTCTTAATTTATTTCATCTTCCCAACAGGACCAAATGTGAGTCAAGCAGACCAGTTGTTTTATTATTTCCATATTTCACATGCAAGTAAACTAAATTTCCAAAAAAAAATTCCTCACTTGTCACAAAGTTCACAGAGCTGGGGTGAGAGCCCCGGTCTGTCAGACTCTTAGTCCAGTGCTCTTTCCAGTGCATGGACCACTTTAAAGTCCTCATCTCTCATGCAGGAGGCAGGAGGCCAGGATCTTTGTTGCAAAACCTCCCAGAGTGCTTTTCTCAACTCTTCTGCTCCATTGCTTATGTATTAAAACTGAAATAGAGCTGAAATCACTGTCGTGCCACAAAGGGCAGGAAGTAATTGAATTTTCATAGAGGAAGAAAGTGGAGAATTGCCAGGGAGAGACTCAGAGAAGATAAACTAAAGCAGCTTACCCTGAAAGATGGGATTTTAAATCCAGGGCCTGATTATTAGTTCTGCTTCCCGCCCCCCTGCCCCCGTACTGACTTAGATTTCCCTTCTACTCCCTGAAAGAGTCTCCCTTTCTACAATCGTGCTTTGTCTGGTCAACTTTATTCATCTTACAAGGCATAGCTCAAATGTCACCTACTTTGTGAAATCTTCCTTAGTTTCCTGAGAGTCCACAGACTCTCCCTTCTTTGTGCTCTTACAGCACAATTTTTATGCAACAGTAATAGAACACATAAGGCATTGTCTCACAGACCTGTTATGTTCCCCTTTTACCCACAGTAAATATAGGTAAATGCCTCTCCATGGGCCTTTCATTGTCATATGAAATTGTATATGGCATATCTGTGTATATATAAGTTGTATATATACATGTGTACATATACATGCATGTATACCATGACAATGATTAAATTATAATGTTATGTAATTATATCCTCTATAATTATACATATTTTTTCATGATATATTTTAGTAAAAAAATATTTCGGTACCTGCTTATAATAAGAGACAGTGGAATATAGTGTGTAAACCCTAGGCTCTGAAGTCAGACAGACCTGGATTAAAATTCTGTGAAAACTTGGGCAACTTACTCCTTGGACCCCAGTTTTCTTATCTTTAAAACAGGGATAATAATGATGCTATTGGGAGAAAAAGTAATTTTCCTTCTAACCTTCTGAGTTTTTGGCTGAGACCTCCCTATAATAAAAGACAGATGAATGAAAGGAAAAATAGACAGAAGCTTACTAACGTGTATGCCTCATGTGCACATGGAGACACCTGGGGAAAGTGAGCAGCTCTCTGAGGCGACCTGGGTGTCCACCTTAAACGTCACCTTCAGCTGACAGCAAGCGATAGCGCAGTGATTGTGTGTGGCGTCAGGCGGGGACTGACTTCCTGGGGAGTTCACTTTGTAAGTTATGTGTGTCTTCACCTGAAATTAATATAAAATCGTATAAATTTCGTACACCTGAAATTAATATAAAATCGTATGTCAACTGTATTTGGAAAATGAAAATAAAATTTTCAAAAACTTATCTTCAGCTAAAGACAAGAAAGAAAGCTACGGGGAGAGGCCCGTTGTGGGCGGTTACCCAGAAAGCCATGGTAAACCGGAGGAAAGTTATGCAGACTTCAGTGTGTGCCTTCTGCATGGATAGAATTCTCCTGTGACTGAGGTCATCTTTCCCTACCTGGTCCAGAGAGGGAGGCCCTTACACATAGAGATCCCCTTTATGTGCCTTACAACAGGGAAACATCTGCTCTGGTTTTCAGAACTTCTCCCGTCTTTGCCCTTTCTCAAAATAATTAGCTTAAAATGATCCTTATGCCAAAGAGGCATATTTTGGGGTGGCATATTCTACTGCCCTGCAAGGCTCACCCCAAAGAGTTGTTGTGAGGATTAAATGAGTCACACATGTAAAGCCCTTAACACAATTCATGGCATATATGCACTCAGCGAATAGAAGCAATTACTATTATGTTGTACACTACAAGTGTATGTTCTTTTTTTTTTGAGTTTATTTTTTATTTTTTAACTATATTTTCTTGATTATGCTGTTATAGTTGTCCCACTATTCCCCCCCTTCTTGCCCCCACCCTCTTAACCCCCCTTTCCCCACCCTTTAGTTTTGTCCATAGGTCATACACATAAGTCCTTCTGCTTCTGCACTTCCTATACTATTCTTAACCTCCCCCTGTCTGTTGTCTACCTCCCATTTATGCTACTTGTTCTGTGCCCCATTCCCATCCTCTCCCCCTACCACTCCCCTGTTGATATTCCTCCATACCTCGTATAACTCCCTTTAACATTTCATACAATAAAGTCTGGGTGGTGATGAACTTCTTGAACTTGACCTTATCTGAGAAGCACTCTATCTGCCCTTCCATTCTAAATGAAAACTTTGCTGGATAGAGTATTCTTGGATGTAGGTCCTTGCCTTTCATGACCTGGAATACTTCTCTCCAGCCCCTTCTTGCCTGTAAGGTCTCTTTTGAGAAATCAGCTGACAGTCTTATGGGAATTCCTTTGCAGGTAACTGTCTCCTTTTCTCTTGCTGCTTCTAGGATCCTTTCCTTATTTTTTATCTTGAGTAATGTAATTATGATGTGTCTTGGTGTGTTCCTCTTTGGGTCCAACTTCTTTGGGACTCTCTGAGCTTCCTGGACTTCCCGAAAGTCTATTTCCTTCACCAGCTTCGGGAAAGTCTCCATCATTATGTGTTCAAATAAGTTTTCAATCCCTTGGTCTTCCTCCTCTCCTTCTGGCAGCTCTATGATCCGTATGTTGGGCCGTTCACAGATGTCCTGGAGGCTTCTGAGCCCCTACTCCGTTTTTTGAATTCTTGTTTCTTCATTCTTTTCTGGTTGGATGTTTTTTTCTTTCTGCTGGTCCACTGTTGATTTGAGCCCCAGTTTCCTTCTCATCCCTATTGGTTCCCTGCAGATCTCTCCTCATTTGTTCAAGCAATTTTGATAATTTTTCGTTGGATTCTGTGAGCATCCTGATTACCAGGGTTTTAAACTGTGCATCTGATAGGTTGGCTATCTCTTGGTCGGTTAGTTCTGGAGCTTTGATCTGTTCCTTTGTTTGGGCCATTTTTTTCCCCTCAGTGCACTTGTTACTGTAAGGGGGGGCGGAACCTTGGGGTTCACCTGGGCAGGGAAATTCACATTCGTTGTGTTGTGACGTAGCCTGTGAGAGCGGGACCTGAGAGCACAATGGTGCCTGCTCCGCTCTCCGCACCCACACCACCTCCCACAAGCAATTCAAGCCCCTCTGCGCTGGCTCCAGGGGTCGCTCCGGGGTCAATGGATGGGCCGCACAGTTCTAATCCCCCGTGGGTCTCCCCAACAAACTCTCCTATGAGGCCGGGAGTTCCTCCTGCCGCCGGCTCCCCCCCTCAGGTGCTCTCAATCTGCGCCGATGGGTTGCGCCCTGCTTTCTCTTCCTGTTTGTCTGCACAGGAATGCGGACCTGCCGGGTCCACCAGTCTCGGCCCCGCTGGGTCCGGATGAGCCGGGCGCAGACCGCGCTTAGGTCAGGCACTCCCGTCTCAGTGTGCTACAGCCCTGCAGGAACTGCCCCTCTAACCGCGGTCCTGCCGTCTGCTCACCTGCTCGCCGCAGAGTCACCGAGCGCTCTCCCTCCGCCCTGCACCTCCCGGCTCACCAGACTGGATGAATGTATCTTCTTTAATTCCTTGGTTGTCGGACTTCCTCTCAATTCGATTTTCTCTCAGATCTGGCTGTTTTTGTTTAGGTAAATTTCTGTTTTTTTCCTTGTTTGGCTGTGTGAGGAGGCACAGCGTGTTCACCTATGCCACCATCTTGCCGGAAGTCCCTGTTTTTTTTTTCATATAGGATGGAATATTATTCAACTTTGAAAAGAAAGGAAATCTGACACATGCCACAACATAGGGGAACCTTACGGAAATTATGTTAAATAATATAAGCCAGTAACAAAGAGACCAGTGCTGTATAATTCCTCTTATATGTGGTATCTAGAGAGTCACCTTCACAGAGACAAAGTAGAATGCTGGTTACCAGGGGTTGAGGGGAAGGGGAAATTGGCAGTTGTTTAATGAGTACAGACTTTCAGTTTTGCAAAGAGAAAAAATTCTGGCAATTAGTTGCACAATAATATGAATATATTTAATACTACAGAACTGTACATTTAGAAATGGTTAAGTAGTACATTTAGTGTATGTGCTTTTTTTTCACCACAATTAAAAATGATAATTAAAAAATACTGTCTCTGAGGACTATTTTTGTAATGATATAAAAAAAAAAATTCCTGCCCTGGCCAGGTTGATTGGAGTGTCGTCCTGTACACCAGAAGTTTGCAGGTTCAATTCCCAGTCAGGGTACATACCTAGGTTGTGGGTTTGATCCCTGGTCAGGGCATGTACGGGAGGCAATGAATCGATGTTTCTCTCTCATATCGATGTTTTTCTCTGTCTCTCCCTTCCTCTCTCTCTAGAATCAATAAAAAATATACATCTCAAGTGAGAGTAAAAAAAGTTCCTGATAGTAAAGTTGAGTGAAACAATCAGGATATGAAAATGTATGAGAAACATGATTATAACAATGTCAAGACTGCCTGTTATCCAGAGCGCTCGGAGGGCCTGGGTTTCAGCGGCCATTGTTTTTCTCTTTCTCATATGTTTTAGAATGTGCTTTTATTGCTTTTGTCATTAAAAAGAAAATTTTAACATGCAAAAATAAAATGACGGAAGGAGATATTGTTCTATCAGTTCATCGTCATTCCATAGCACCTACACCTGGTTCTGTCCCCCAGGTTTGTTTGGAAAGTCCTGCTTACTTTTGGCCACGTGTAGCCCGGAGCTGAATGGCCACGGGAGAGTTCATTACCATGCAGTAGGAGTGTTTCAGGCTGCATTTTCCTTTGCCTCCCTCCCATAATGACCTTGTAGACTCTCGGAAGTATTGAGCCTGGAGAAAAAAAATTATATTTTTACTAACACTTTTATATTTTCATATTAAGTTTAATAATGAAATATACCCGAGTAACAACACCTTGCAATACATGGTTTTGCATGCTTTAGGATTTGAGGACATTTTAAGAAAGTTTATTATCAGTTATTTTTCTACCTTCCCTGTTAAGGGTGGTAATAAGTCCTTCGTAAATGAGGAAACTGAGGAGCCCTAATTTACATCAGGGCTGCAAATCCTGAATTAGGACAGAACCTCCACATTTCTAGTCTGCCGCTCATTTCAATGAGTTGTATTATCTACTTGTGGTAAGAATATTTTATAATATTTTTGAAAGTCCACTGATTGATTTGGTCAGAGGAGAAATCCTCAGTGCAGTTAACTCTTTCTTTTTCTTTCTTTTTTTTTTATAGGCGGGAAATGTTTCATATGCCCTCAGCCTCTCCCGAGAGTTTCTTCTCTACAGTACGTAATGATAAAAGAAAAGACACAGGTCTGATTTACGGGGAAATCCTTCAGCTCTTGGTCTTAAAGCTCTGCAAGTGAAATACAGCTATCTATTTTTATTTTCCTAATTTCATAATCCAAGTCACATTTCTAATTTTGGATTAAATCTTACACGCTGATCAATGCATGGGGGTGGGGATTTTTAAGTTAGTTGAAAAATACTAAGAAGATAGCAACCTGTCCCTTTCCTCCTCCACCCCCAAACAGTTATATATTAATGTTCTTCCGTGGGGAACAGGTCCTGGATGGGAGACAGTTCCTTCAGGGACTTCTAAAGACCCAAGATTGGGAAGTAGCCCGGGGAACAAGTGTGATCAATGGGAGCTGTGTGTGCAAGGGGAGTGACTCAGCAGGATTACTCCCCACGGCTGCTTACAAAGAGATATCAGTTCTTCCCTTTAAACCAGGGCTGGCTTTGCTGTGCAAGCATCCTGCCCATTTAGCACAGAATTCAGCTTTGACCCTCACCAGAGTTGAATGAGATGGAGACTTGCTAGCTGAACTCTCTGCTTCCATATTTTTGCTTAAAATTTTGGTAGTGAACTTTGGTCCTGCTAGCTCATTTGGTCCCGGTACGCCAAGGTGGCAAGGCTAGCAGGACCCCAGGCTAGGACCCCTGGTTTGATCTCTAGTCATGGCACATACAAGAAGCAACCAGTGAATGTATAAATAAGTGGAACAACAAATTGATGTTCTGTCTCTCTCTGTCTCCTTCTCTCCTCCCTCCTCCCTTTCTCGTCCCTCCTCCCTCTCTAAAATCCATAAAAATAAAAAATTTTTTAAATTAAATAAAATTTTGGTAGTAAATAGCTTCCCAGATTTTCCTTTAATAAGATATTTAGATACTAAAGTAAGATACAAAATCACTATAATGTTTTAATATTTATAAAGTATTTCATGTAAGACTTTACAATTGTATTTATTTATCGCTTTTTAATGAATTCACTTAGTAATGTTATTCCATTCTCACAATTTGACAAATGGCAGGATAAGGAAGTAGCTGTATAGTCTGGAAACACATGGGCAATTAGTGGTGCGGGCAACGTGAGAACCCAATGTCCCGTTATTGCTTTGTGCTTGGCCTATTAAAATCTCTGCCTCTCCCAGAGAACCCAAATCGTGCGCTATTGTAGGTGGATAAGCAGGACAGAGCAAAGTGAGATTCCCGGTTCCATTTCTGGCTTTGCAGTATTTTCATTGGTGTTTTGGGTTCATCATTTCCATTCTTCAAAATTTCATTTCTTCTCTTGTTAGAAAAGGATAGTAATTTCTGCCCCCTCCTTTGCCATGGCTGAGGTGGTGATTAGAAGCAGACTGAGCTCCTCAGAGAAAGCTGCTTTCTGGAAGCATTAGAGCAAGTCAGCACCTTCCTCTGAGATGCATAGAGACTAGCAGGCCAGAGGTAGCTGCCAACCCACAGGGCATCTTGCAGCCAAAGTGGGCACAAATGGGACATAAGACCTCTGCAGGACCCCAGGCTAGAACCAGAGCTAGAACCCCTGTGTCCCGTACTGCTCTACTCTGTGTCTAGGCTATTGAATTTTAGGTTAAGAATTTTGAAGGATCTAGTAGCTTCTGGTTCTCCAGAAGAATAGGCTGGGTCTCTGCTTTAGGATTGGCTCTCTCGACTTCTCTTTCACAGCACTTACTTGTCATGTTTCCTTGTACCCAGTGGTTTAATGCCTCCTTTCTCCATCAGACTGTAAACTCTAGGAGGTTAACCTCTAGCACAGTATCGGGTACACAGTAGATGTTCACTGAAGACACACTGGACAGATGAGTAAATAAACAAATGAGAGAATGAAGCTTGTTCCCTATACATAAAACTTCACCCTTTTTTTGACCATCACACTCTCCTAGAGCTTTCCTTTCCAAAGTCCTTTGCACCCTCAGATCTATCGGGCCCTACTCAATCTTTTAAAAACACCAGGACTGCTCTGGGAGGGAGGCCTTACATCCTCAGTGCACGGACACAGCAGTTATTTCCGCTGCCCCGTTGCTGCCCGTGTGCGGCAGTGAAGCTGTAGGAAACCGTGGCTCCGCTCCCTGGGGGCCACTGTTTGTTCATCTGCGTTGTTCCCTGCTCTGGTTTCTCCCAGGCCCAGATAATAAGAGGATGGCCAGGAATGTCTTGAAATATGAAAAGCTCTTGACAGAGAGCCCCGGCCGGGCAGCAGCGGAGGCCGTCATCCAGAGGCCCAATGTACCCCACCTGCAGACCAGAGCCACCTACGAGGAGTTATGTCAGACCCTGGGCTCCCAGGTAGGGCTTTCCAGGGAAAGAGAAAAGGGGAATGGGCTGGGCTAGAAAGGGTAGAAGTGGGACAATGTGAGGAAAAGGCTCTAAAAATGCAGGGACCGCCTTCTGAATCTCCCACATTCCGCCGGTTTTACGCTGCAGTTCCCTGAATCAGTGTGGCTCCTGGACCCTTCTTCTCACGCTGATTCTAGCCTCTCCTTCCAGCCGACGCACTACCAGATCCCCAGCCTCTCCTGCTCCTTCGAGACCAGCGCCAGCCCCTACCTGCTGCTGCAGCCCGTCCGGAAGGAGGTCGTCCACCTGGAGCCCTACGTCGTTCTCTACCACGACTTCGTCAGTGACCTGGAGGCTCAGAAAATTAGAGGATTTGCAGAGCCGTGGGTGAGTGTCCCCAACGCCTGCCAAGGACTCTTTTGTGTCTTCACACACCTAGAATTCAGGAGTATGAGCACAGGCAGCCTGACAACGAGGCATTTCGTTGGTCTAGGAGTTCAGAATGACAACCGTTCCATGGAACTAATCAGTGGTGAAAAAAGTCACAGCAATGGTTGCCTCTGGGGGTGGGGATTGGCTGGGAAAAGGTACAAGGGGGTTTCCTGCGGTGTTGAAAATGTGCTCTCAATATCTTTTTAGGGATATGGAGTACACAGCTGTGGGCATTTGTCAAAACTTGCCAAATGCTACACTTGAGTTCTGGGCTTATCATTGTATATATATTTTTTTATTTTCACCCAAGGATACCTTCTCATTACTTTCAGAGGGGACAGGGGAGAGAGAGCGAGACATCAATGTGAAAGAGAAACATCGATTGGTCACCTTCTTATACATGACCTGACAGGGGATGGAACCCACAACCTGGGTACGTGCCCTGACGGGGAATCAAACCCTTGACCTTTCTGTCTATGGTACAACACTCCAACCAACTGAGCCATACTGCCCAGGGCTCATTGTATATAAATTTAACTCAAAAAGAAGATCCCCCCAAATGTCCATCATCCCATGCAACTGGTAGAAGAAAAAAAAAGGGTGAAGTGACAGGGGCAAGAGTGATGTCCTGGTCCAGATTTACAGAATTACAGAATGAAAAGATTATCTAGTTCAAGTTTATTATCTTGTTAAGGGGGAACATGAGGCCCAGAGAGGGGAGGGCCTTGATTAAGGTCACACACGTAACGAGAGCCGGAAGAGAAGCTGAGAGGTGCGCTGGCTGCCACTCTGCGAGTCTGCCTTCTTGCGCCAGTCAACTCAGGCAGAGGTACACGCGGGAACAGACCGGCCCGGAATCTCCGGGGCGGCAACGCAGGTTCGCTTCTTTCTCGCATTACGTGTGGGTCGTGGGTGGGCCACTGCTATGCCCCACCTGTCTTCACTCTGGGACCCAGCCTGACAGGGCAGCCTCTGTTGGGGACACTGCCAGTCTCATGGGCAAGGAAAAGACAGAGATGGCAAACTACTGGCTGGCTCTTAAAGCTCTGCTTAGAAGTGCCAGACATTCCTTCTATTCTCAGTCACTGGTTAAAACAAGGCGTGCGGCCACTCCCGTCAAGAGGGAGAGAATGTCTAATTCTGCCACAGAGAAGGCAGTGCAGGTCACTGTGCTAAGCTTGACGGCAGTGTAGAAGGGACGTTTAATTGTCCCCCAGGAAGTGTGGCAAATATTTAGAAAAATAATACAGTCTATCTCATCACTGTAACACATGGCCTTCTTACAAATGGCACGTGAAGACTGACTTAGAATTACTTACGTCACTGGCCCTTCACGGAGTGCTGTTCCCAAGGGCAGTTGTTCAGTCATTCATCGACAGCAGAGCCTGCTGTGTGCCAGACATGGTGCGGGTGCTGGGCTTCCACAAGATGAAGTGGGTCCTTTCCCTTTGGGGGAACTTACTGCATGACAGGAAATGCAGAGATGTACAATACGTCGTGGTATGTGCTGTCAGAGAGACGTGTGCAGGGAGTTGTTGTCTGGCGGCATAAAAAAGTAAACCCTCTGCCCTGGCCAGGTGGTGCAGGCGGTCGGGGCATCACCGCACACACCAAAAGGTAGCAGGTTCAGTCTCCGGTCAGGGCACACACCTAGGTTGCAGGTTTGGTCCCCGGTCAGGGTGCGTACAGGAGGCAACTGATCGATGTTTCCCTCTCTTTCTCTCTTCCTCTCTAAAATCAATAAACAAATCCCTGGGTAAAGATTAAAAAAAAAAAGTGAACCTTCCTCTGAGGGAAAGGCAGTTGGGTGAGGACTAGGTGAGGAAAGAGGAAACAGAAGGCTTCCCTGTGGAAGGGAAATTCATCGCAGTGGGAAGACGGCAAAGAGTCTTCCAGGAAGACGAAGCCACCTGTGCAGGGCCGTGAGCTGCAGTGGGTTCGGAGAATGGGGGAGGCGCAGTGGCTGGTGTGTGCCAGGGATGGCGTGGGTAGAAGATGAGGCTATTCAGTGAGGCACCGTTGGAAGCGCGGTAAATACCACGCTGGGGAAGTTGGCGTTCATCCCGGAGGCAGGGGGAGAGCTGTCAGACAGTTTTAAACTGGAGAGGGCAAGATTGGGTCTGCAGATTTTAAGGAGGATTCTGACAGCAGACATGGACTGGAGGGGAGGGGAGTTGGCAATAATCATTTCACTTAAAAGCCAATCCAGTGAAGTTTAGAATCTTTGTAGAGATTTTTGAGATGATTAAACCCCAGCAGGGGGTTGAAGGATGTGTGTTCAATGGCCTCGGCTTCTCTGTGAGCCAACAGGACACTTGGCCAGCAGCTACTTTTTCCTGAGAACAAGTCTGTTGCCATGGTAACAGGACACAGGCGGCTCTCCGGGAGATATTCGCTTAATCCCTCCTGGCTAGGTCGTCTATTTGGCAGGCGCAGACCTTGCCACACTCCCTTCCCCCAGCAGCGTCTTGCTGGGCTGGCTGCTCCCTGTCTGATCTTTGGCTCTGCCAGGAATACGCCCCATGGTGACAGCTGCCCCATGGGAGGTGAGCACGGACACCACAATGGCTTGTGTTGAATTTATCTGCTTCCTAGTCACTGTCCCTTTTCCAAAGAATGCTCTCTTGTCACCCCCATCCACACCTACATTCGGTTGGAACCCGCGCCTCCCCCAGTGCACTAGCCCTGCCCACTCTCGCCCACTCTCGTTGGTTCTTTCAGTAGAAACATTTTCTTCACAGTGCTTTTGGGGGCCACACACAATAACCTTGCTCTCTTCTGAACTAAAAACTCTGCCGCCAGTTGTTTGCTATTTTCATTTATTCTGCCATTTGTGTGTTTTCTGGTACCACTAATGGTTTCATGAGCAAGCAGCCTGTCCCTGCAGCTGGACTGTAAAGCAGCTGGGACCACACGTTGTCCTGGAAACGCCTAGCCCTGTGTTGTACCGGTTGCAACCAGAATAATCTTTAAAAGGTTGAATCTGACTGTGTCAGGCCCTTGCTTAAACTCTCCAATGGGTCACTTAGAATGATTACCAGCTCCTTGGCCTGGCTGCTGCCAACCCCTTCCCTAGCACGTCCCCCTTGCACCCCACAGCACTGCTGCCCTAAACTTGCATCTCTGTGCATGGGTCATACCATCACCAGCCTCCTCACACATTCTGCTCTCTGTCTAAAACGCTCTTTCTTTGGCCTCTTTTCACCTGTGTGATTCCAGTTACCTTTTGGGCATCCTGGGAAGCCTTCCTGTCCCCCATAAGAATGGGCAGATGCTCCTTCTCAGTATTTCCATAGCATCCTGTACTTGCCCCTTCAGATGCCATTGTGTGACCTATATCTGGCTTCATATGCTGTATTTCCAATGCCTAGCACAGTGCTTTGCACAGAGAACAACCAATAAATATTTGTTCCCCAAAATGAATGACATGTAAGTGTACAGTAAATAATGGTTAAAGGAATTAAGTGCAAGGTGGCTTCTTAATGGAGGGTGTGGGGAAGGAGAGTTTCCCTAGGATTTTTTTTCATAACTACTGCTGTTGTCCTAAAAGAACAGAAGGGAGCATCTCTCCTCGATGAGTCTCTCCTCTCTCCTCTGAACGACTCGGAGAGGATGCTGGGAACGATTGGCGAAGGGTCAGAGGGAGGTGCTACCCAGTCACCTGCAGACTTCCCGCAGCCCAATACCGCAGCGGGACGGGAACTCCCAAGAACGTGTTGTTCAGGCGCTGCATCTTTCAGCTGGAGAAATGGGTCTGAGGAAAGAAAGAGGCTTTCCCAGTGCCTCTCCCTGGTTTAGGAGCAAGAACAATACCATTGCAGAAGCCTCCAGGAAGGGAAAATCTTTTGTCTGGTGGAGTTCCTTGCCCCGTGCTCTGCTCCGACTGAACGGGAAGTGCCAGGGCTCCGTCTTTAGGCGAAGGACTCTGCTCATCTCCCGGTACTGAGCGCCCCTCCCTGCAGGCCTTCCCTAGGCGCAGGGCGTGGGGGGAGGGGACGCAGCACTCTCTAAAGACCAAGTCCTTGCCCTAATGGAGCAGAAGAAGTCACATCGTTGTGAAAATAAACAGTATTTCATTTTTCTATCCCTGGTACAGTACTTTTGCAATTAGAAGCCACTTTATTTAAAAATAATGTGAATGTTCTGTCCAGACATTCAGTTAAATTAGTGACTTCAAACCTGTTTGGTTCCTCCCCCCCCCCACCCTGCAGTCAAGGCAGTTGTAGCAAACTGATTTTGATTCTCTGTGAGGAGTTGTTTTTGTTAGAGTTGTTCGGAAGAAGTAGGCACCTCTGAGGGTAGAAGGTTCCCCGTTATTGGCGGTTCATTTAATTCAACAAACACGAAGTGCTTACCGTCAGGCAGGCCCCCTCCATGCACAGACGCAGAGAGGACAGAGAAACAGCCCTTTTTCTTACAGAACTCTCAGCCTTGCAGATGCAAAGGGATTCGAATATCACTTTGTTTGAATTCAACAGACGTTTACTGAGTGCTTACGGTCTACCAGACTGGATGCTAAGATTTTTTGTCACTTATTTTTTAATTTCAAGATTGATAGCTATCACTAAATGGGTGGCTTGTGCAAACTTTCATTTGGGAGGAACTGGTGATTGTTAGGTTAATACTTAGAGAGGGGAGGGTGTGTCTGTGGAAGTGACAGAGCTCCTCCCTCCGCACGGCATGGTGGAATCACATACTAACCACCTGGACTTTCCTTACCTTCTTCCCATCAGCTGCAGAGGTCTGTGGTGGCCTCGGGCGGAAAGCAGCTACCAGTGGAGTACCGCATTAGCAAAAGGTAAGGGGGCCCTTCCTCATCGGGAGCTCTGGTCGCAGCGGCTGCCTGCCCTCCAGCCAGTGGCACCACTGACTGAAGGCCAGCAGCAGCCATGCAGGTGCCATCAGAGATGCCTCTGGAGAACCTGTAGTTCATGTTTCTGTCTGTGCATTCCAGTAGACAGGGAGAAATTTCCACTCCCTTCACCCAAAGACCTTTCGCAGGTTGTTATATGGTCTTAGGACTTAACTAGGAGGCCATTAGGGAAACACTTGAAAAATCAAAAAAATAAATGTCCTTGTTCTAACCAGGATTGTTTTTCCAGAGAATACAGTCCCATCCCCATTTGTAATTTGATTTTATAAGATTCCATTCCCATCTCCTGGCTCATATTCCAAGCATGACTTGCCAACATTCAGGCAAGAAGGATGACTAGAACCCCTGGGCATGACGGCTTCTCTGGAGGGGCAGACTCAGCTGCCTGGGCCCAGCTGTACCCCTCCCCTGCCCCTGTCCCTCCCCGACCCATGCCACCTCCCCCGCCCCCACAGCACTTTATCTGCGCTGTGAGGACAGGACTGATGATACAGTGAGAGGAGGGTCCCCATCGCAGCCACGGGAGACAAGATGACCGCATCCTTGGGGCGAGGCCAGGCCTCAGGCTGGGCGGATAGTGTCTGCTGTCTGGGAAGTGAGGCGAGTGATGAAAGCTTTGATCCAGAATCATCTGGCTTAGCTTACATGGTCTGGTACCTTCCGGATCGTTCACAGTAGGAGTCGTCCTCTAAGTTTTGGAAGGCGCTTATGACCTCAGTTTCTTTGCTTTCCTAACCTTTCTGACATCCTGGTGCCAAAGAGAAAAGGAACCTTTTAGGGCAGTAGGTGTTCTCTTTACTTTTCAGGTAAAGAGACTGAGACGCTCATTTCCTCCTCTTCCCTCCACCACCCTGCCCCGCTTTGAATCTTGGTTCTATCCTCACAACTTCACTGTAACGTGTCTCTCAGAGGTCACCAGGGAGCTCCTAACTGTCAGACCACGTTCCTCCCACAGACCTTCACTGACCCCCGTTACCCACAAAGTAAAGACCAGTTTTCTTTGTACAGCTCGCCCGGCCTGCTGGTGCAGCCTTATGTCCCATTACCTGTTTCCACAGGTGCGCACACTGCGTTGTCGCCCCTCCGTGTCGGCACCTACGCGCTTTCTTCGCCCTGCAGTACCCCGTGTCCTTTCCACCTGTTGGCCTTTTATGCCCTTTAATATCTGCCCTACACGTCACCATCTTACCGCGCGCCCCGGTCACAATGGTCTCCTTCCTCTGTGCTCCCCAGCACTTTCCTGTAAGGACGGGTCCGCATTTTTCACTCTACCTGCATCTCTACTCAGTTATATTTGTGTACCTTCTCCCATGAGCTTTGAGACACAACCGCCTCGTCTCGGCTGTCTTTTAAACCTAAGAGCACACAGCATAGTACTTCACACATGCTCCATACAAAAGAATGAGCAAATTAATCCAGAATTTAAAGAGCAAAGACTCGGTCTTCCCATATTGTGCTGAGGCTCTTCCCTTCAGAGCCTCGTCTCCCCAGGAGGCTCACTTCCTCACTTCCCCGGGACCTTTCTCCTGAACCCAAATCCTCCGCTTTGTCAGAACCTCAACAAGACATTTAGGAAAAGATACTGAACTTTGTTCTTTGGCCTTTGACCTATCCTGGGTTGTCCTGGAGTGGAACAGAAGAGCACACATTTTTGTGTGTTTTACTGCAACCTCTAACATACGGGTTACAAACCACCTTCACAGGTACAGACTAACGATCTTCTGAGGTCCCTGAGGTAGATACATTATCATCCCCATTTTATAGAGGAGTGCAGTGAACCTCAGGGAGATTCAAGGTCAAGTGCCTGACATAAGGTCACTCGGAGGGTCAGGCACCGCTCCTACCACTTTGAACCCAGAGCCTTTTCCATTGCATGCAGCTGTTCCCATGTCTCTAGAACAGCTGTTTGAAAGGCAGGTTTCTGTCTTTTTCCTCTTTGCATCCCAGTGCCTCGTGCTTGACCTTCACTCTCCAAAGCACCTAGCACAGGGCCTGGCACTCAGCGAGCCTCAGGGAATGTTTGTGGAATGAATGAAGGTGTGGCTGTTAAGACAGAGCGTAACGTGGCCTGGGCAGACTTGGCATGAGGAGAGAGAAGGTGATTAAGTATCCATGTCTATCTTCCTGTCCTCCCTTTCTTCTTCCTCTGGCAGTTGACATCTTTCATTCATTCGTTCGCAGATATTTATTCATTTCTGGCATCAGATCACTAATGCTCTAATCTCTGATTTGTTTTAGCGCCTGGTTGAAGGACACCGTTGACCCAGTGCTGGTGACCCTTGACCTTCGCATTGCTGCCCTCACAGGCCTCAATATCCAGCCTCCCTACGCGGAGTACCTGCAGGTGGTGAACTACGGAATCGGAGGGCACTATGAGCCTCACTTTGACCATGCTACGGTAACTGTGGGGTCGGAGACCACATCCTGGCAGGGGAGGCAAGGAATTGCTTATTTTACTGAGTCAGAGCTCTTGTAGGACTCCCATGGAATGCTCAGTGGAATCTTAGTATAAAGGTGCTTGTTCCAGGAAGATCTGGAAGCCTTGGTTTCCCGCTGATTTCTGGTGACTCATTTTCTTATGTGCTACCACCCCCCTCTCTGGAATTTGCTAGGGGGAGAAGAATGTGAACTCTCATAGAGTCATCTGTCTTGTTCACTCAGGGACTTCCCAGGGAAGATTGTCTTTCCTCCAGTTACTCTCTTTATCTATGTATTTTGTGATTCCATTTATATGAAATTTCTAGAAAAGACAAAACTAAAAAGACAGAAAGTAGATCAGTGGTTGCCCAGGATTGGGGGCGGAAGTGGGGACCGATGGCAGACAGACATGAAGAACCCGAGCCGATGGAAGCGTTCTAAAGCTGGCCCGGTGGGATGGTTGTACAACTGTGGAAACTCACTAAAACTCATGGACCAACACACTTTCACTGGGTGAATTTCATCACTGGTAAATTACATCTCAAACTGCCCTATGACATAAAGGGATGTGTCTCTTCAACAAATAATTGGGAACTCCAGTCTTATCACTTTTTATTACTACAGAATAATTATCTGTGATATTTTATATGTTAATTTTTTTATTTCACCAAGAACCTGAAGGTACAGTTAACCCCTCACAGAGTACTTTCATTACTAGCAAGGAATTCTGTTTTATAAGTGTCGGATATATTAGTAAAAAGAAAGTATATTGAGTACCAAAAAGCACAGATGGGCACAAATTCGACTAGGCATAGGCCAAGGCTATCTCCCACCTGCGACACCCCCATTTTTCTCCTCCCTGTATTATGGCGAAATCCTGGTTGTCTCTCTGGTGCCAACTGTGTAACATAACGGTATGTTTTACCTTTGTCTCAGTCACCAAGCAGCCCCCTGTACAGAATGAAGTCCGGGAACCGAGTTGCAACATTTATGATCTATGTGAGTCTTGTTCTGAACCAGGGCTTCTTGCTTAGTGACTATGTTTCTCTCCTATGGTTTTCAAAGCAATTTCAGTTATTGATTCAATCTGGTAGTTGCAGCTGAAAAGTCTCCAGGATTTTTGTGAATTCCAGGCAGCATTTTGTTAAGCACTATAGGAGATACAAAGAAGTACAAATCAAGGGTTCCTGGCCTCAGGGAGCTCCCAGTGTGTCGACCTAACTGTGGCCTTGTCCTAGGCAGTGGTTAGGATGGGAAGTGGGGTTCCATTGAAGGCCAGAGATCCTGGGACCTGGAAACCACGAGGAAAGGTGGTGGAGCTGTGAGGAGAAAGAGAAGAGAAATGAAGCATCTGAGATCACAGGAGGGAAGAACAGAGATGCCTACAGAGAAATTCATTAAGTGCTGCTCTCCCATAAGTAGTGCAAATTCCCTTCCTTATCTTCCCATAAAATCTATATTATACCCTCCTCAAAAATAAATTGGCCTTCTCTCCTAATTTATGATCTGATTCTATAGGACTTGGTACCAGTCTTTATGATCTCCCCTACCTCCTTCCCTTCCAATCATGTGGGTTTTATAGACAGTTCAGAATTTCGATCGTCCGTTACCCTAATTACAAGAGGTATATTACTATTAATTGAAGGGATAAACATGCTGAATACAAGGGCACTACATAACACCCATAGATGAAGTCCTGTTTCCAGGCTCTTAAAACAGCACATGCCCCACCCTCGTGGGCCCTCTCTTAGTGCTGTATCTGGTCACAGCACAGCCAAGAAAGGCCACCGGAAGTCGGGACTCTGTAGACTGATATGCCGGCAATCCCAACATGTTCTTCTCGTGGTTCAGTTTTACAGTTCCTACAGAACCGGGAGGTTGCCACTCCCAGTGGTGGTTGGGCTCTGGTGATCATTTTGAGCATTCTGATCAGACACAGGGAAGGGACACATCTTGAATTGGCAGTTGGTTGCATCTCTGGTTGATGACTCAAACTGGCATTGGAGGTCACAGATAGTGAAGAATATTGATATCAACCAAAGAATAAGACCTCTCAGGGCCAATATCTGTTTTTTATCTCCCTAATATCTTCTACGGCTTGTTCCCTGGTTACAGAGGCCCGGTTACTATGGTAGGGGTAGCAGGAAAGCAAGAGCCCCGCAATTCTCAATGGCAAATGCAAATGTGCGTGTGCATGTGTGCACTGTGCATGTGCATTTAAGCTTTGAGCGTTTGAGACACTAGAACGGAATGCACTTTGGGCTTGGAGTCAGTTGGCCTCATTCTGGTTCTACTACTTAATACGTGGCCTCAGCACAAATCATGTCTATTCTTTGAGCTCGTTTTCTGGCTCTGTGTCTCCTTACAGGACAGTCACAAGGTCGATGAGATAATACAGGGGCATGTCACTCTCTAAAGTTTCATGTAATGTTTCTATCATTGTACCCCATAAAGTAAGGACCCCATAATGTCCCTAAAACATATAATATCCAAGTATGTGTTTCATATTAAGAAAACACAGCCATAATTGTAGAATATACTGGGGGAGAAACTCCTTAGCTGAGGTTACCTGGAGAGGGACTGAGTGACCTGGGAAAGGTGCCATCAGCAGTTCCTATGATGCCCAACTTTTAAAAGTAATCGATGTAGCCTGAACAGTGTTCTGTGAGCCGCAGCTCATGGTCCGTTAGTGGGCTGTGGAATAAATTTAGTGGATCTGATTGGCATTTAAGAATCTGAACTAGAATAAAGTAAAATGAAATGGAAAATAACAGAGGGTATCTTATGTAGTAAGAATTTGAAAAAAATTTTTATTATTAACCTTTTATTGAAGGCGGGGAGAGAAAAACAGAGACACATAGACATCGGTTTGTTGTTCCACTTAGTTTTGAGTTCATTGGTTGATTCTTGTACATGCCCTGACTAGAAATCAAACCCACAGCCTTGGTGTATCAGAACGATGCTCTAACCAACTGAGCTACCTGGCCAGGGCCAAGAATATTTTATGAAACATTTACTTTATTTCAGTGTGTGTGTGTGTGTGTGTGTCTTGGTTTGTGAAGCTGTTTTTTTCCTGAAGGTCTCAGAGTTTTAATCTATCTACTGTAGCCCTCACTGAGGATGTTAGCTGGAAGCATAAAGACAGGGAGCATTCCTAAATGCCCAGCGAGCAAACACTGATGCCACTGAGTAGGCTCCCTTAATCCCTAAATTGGGTGGTTGTCTTTCAATAAGTATTTCTCCCAGAGTTGAAATAGGAGAATACAGGAGGGAATCTATGCAGAAATGACGTCAGAGGTCAGGCAGGGCGGAGCAGGGGAGTCATGGGCTATTTCAACTCCAGCTCTTCCTCTGGTGTTTTAGCTGAGCTCGGTGGAAGCTGGCGGAGCTACAGCGTTCATCTATGCCAACTTTAGCGTGCCCGTGGTCAAGGTGAGTAGGGGTCTGGCCCCAGCAGAGGTTATAGGTGAAGAACTGACATTCTAGCCTTCATGCTCTCTGTGCTTGTAAGCTCATTCCTGGGGGGCAGGAGAAGAGGGCTTTCCCTGATTCCCAGAATCAACTGTAATCCCTCAATCTTCTACAGGACTGCATGCTATTGTGCCTCTGTCTTAAATTGTTTTTGCACTTATGTTACAAGTAGATGTTTACATGTCTACCTTCCCTATTACAATAGAACTCCTTAAAGGAAAGAACTGCTTTTATTAACCTTTGGATCCTCTACAGTAGCTGGTCCCCTCACTCATTCATTCAGTAAACTCTGAGGGCTGGAGGCACTGAGGGTACCGAGGAAAACTCACAGTCCTTGTCCTCCAGGAGCTCACAGAGGGTAACAGGCAGTAACAAGTTATGGCAATAGAGCTATGAAATCATGTGAGGCAGAGGAGGGCCGTGTGGAAAGAAGTTTGTTTAATGAATAAATATACCCCAAATTTCAGATCAATCAATCCATTAGGGATTGCAGCCCCTATTGAATTCAGGAATGAAATGAGGACAAATAAATGAGTTCATACCTATAAAACCCTTACCACAGTACCCGGCACATCCTAAGCACTCACTGAGTAAACACAGGTATCTACTAATACTCAGGGGGTTGGCCACGGTTAAAGTACGTCTATAAGAAGTACGTAGGGAACTTCTGGTCAAATGGACACGTAGGAAGATGGTCTGTTAGGGTGTGAACCTGCCATCTTCTCAGCTCACCAGCGATCTGAATAAAGCGCCCATAAAGATTCAATCCTTGTCTCTGCTTACTGGGTTTGGTAGTGACAGGCAGCCCAAACGCCGGTGTCTTTTCCGGTTTCAGCATGACCAGCAATATGAATGGTCAGGGGGTCTAAACCACATGACCAGCAATATGCTAGGGAAGGAACAGTCACCCTGGGGGCAAGGTCCCAGCCTAGCTTTGCCCTTTGCTAGGTACCCAAGGCTTTCCACCCTGGTGACCTTCTGCACCTGGCCTGTCTTTCTTTCCTACTCTGCTCATGTCTTTCTAACTGCCTACTGTATCAGTTCCATCTACAGTTGTTTGAACCTGAGGATGCAAAACCCCGGGATACAGAGGGCCAACTGTATATTTATTGAAAAAAAAAATCAAGTAAAAGTGGCCCAAGCAGTTCAAACCCACACTGTTCAAAGGTCAACTGTAATTTGCATATTACTGTCTAGGAAGCTGAAATAGGGAAAGTCTGCATTTAACACCAGGGATTTGGCAACCCTCTCTGCTAAGCAAACGAATGAGTGAGAAAAGTGGTGGTAATGCCCTAAATTTGCAATGTAGTTTTCTCAACTCGTCCACACTCAGAATGTATTCTATAACCCAGTATGCCAATTAATTAGTTCACAATGAGAAATACAAATTGAAAGGACAAAGGCCAGCCCCATTTGCTATTGTAGCACCATTTGCCTAGCAGGTCTCTGCCCTTGGTAAACACAACTGCCACTTTACTATTCTGAGCTTGTGTCCCCAGGACTGGAAATCATTGGAAGCAGGAACAGAACTAATGCCCCCAATAGCCCAGGGGCCACAAAACAGCAACACCCGCACCCTTTTGTAATCTGACTATAATCCAATGAAAGCTCAAAGCCCCCACCCCTCAAGGCTGGTGTGTGTCTCCACACCATGCCCTTCTCCTTTCTTGGAGAGTGAATAAATAAAAACCTTATTCTCTACAAAAAAAAAAAAAAGATGGACACATAGGTAAACATGGCTCCACTCTTTGCACAACCACAGCAAAATTACAACTAGACTACAAAACAAATATCACCCAGAACTGTCAGAAAATTGAGCTGTATAGGAGTCTGACAACCAAGGATTTAAAGAAGCCACATTCATCCAGATGGGTAGGAGGGGCAGAGACTCATGAGAAGTGTAGAGACGTGGAGTGGCGCAGGATGAGAGGTCCTGCACCCATGTGTGGTAGATAAAAATTGGGAGGGATACTTCAGGAGCGAGTGATCCCAGGCCCAGACCAGGCCACCCAGCCCAGAGTTCCAGCACCAGGAAGGTAGGTCCCCATAACTTCCGGCTGTAAAAACCAGTGGGGGTTGGGGTGGCAGAAGAAACTGCAGGATTATCAAGAGACTCCTCTTAAAAGGCCCACAATGGACTTAGGATTCATGCAGACCCACCTGCTCTGGGATTCAGCACCAGGGCAACAGCTGGAAGGGCACAAATGGCATTCAGGGAGAAGAGGAGAAAGTGAAGTGACTGGCAACAGGACAAGTTCTGGGAGACAGCTTCCTCTTGGGCAATTTCCAGAGTCCAGGCAGTGGCATTGTTCCTTCTCTGAGCCCTCCCCCAAACAAAGCCACTAAGTGGTTGCCCCACCCTGGCGATTTCCTAAGGCTCAGCCCCACACAATTTACAGATGCCTTTCTACAATGGGCCATGCTACTAAGACAGGGAGTCAAAGCAGCTCTACCTAATACACAGAAACAAACACAGGGAGGCTGCCAAATTGAGGAGACAAAGAAATACAGCCTGATTGAAAGAACAGAAAAAAACTCCAGGATAAGAACTAAATGAAACGGAAATAAACATCTATCAGATGCAGAGTTCAAAACGCTGGTTGTCTGGATGCTCAAAGAACTCACTGGGTACTGCAACAGCACAAAAAAGACCCAGGCAGAAGTGAAGGTTACATTAAGTGAAATAAAGAAAACTACAGGGAACCAGCAGTGGAGGGGGTGAGGCCAAGAATCAAACCAACAATTTAGAACATAGGAAGAAAAAGCATTCAATCAGAACAGCAGAAAGAAAAAAGAATTTAAAAAAAATCGAGGATAGAATAAGGAGCCTTTGGGGCATCTCCAAGCATACCAACATCTGAATCATAGGGGTGCCAGAAGGAGAAGAGGAAGAACAAGAAATTGAAAACTTATTTGAAAAAATAATGAAAGAAAACTTCCCTAATTTGGTAAAGGAAATAGGCATACAAGTATAGGAAGCACAGAGTCCCAAACAAGTTGGATCCGAAGGGTACCACACCAAGACACATCATAATTAAAATGCCAAAGGTTAAAGATAAAGAGAGAATCTTAAAAGCAGCAAGAGAAAAGCAGAGAGTTACCTACAAAGGAGTTCCCATAAGACTGTCAGCTGATTTCTCAAAAGAAACTTTGCAGGCTAGAAGGGTCTGGCAAGAAGTATTCAAAGTGATGAAAAGCAAGGACCCACAACCTAGATTACTCAATTCAGCAAAGCTATTGTTTAGAATTGAAGGGCAGATAAAGTACTTCCCAGACAAAAAGAGTTCAATCACCACCAAGCCATTATTATAAGAAATGTTAAAGGGAACTATGTAAGAAAAAGAAGATCAAAATTATGAACATTAAAACAGCAACAAATTCACAGCTATCAACAACTGAATCTAAAACTAAGCAAACAAGCAGAACAGGAACAGAATCACAGAAATGGAGATCATTTGGAGGGTTATAAGCTGGGAGGGGGTGGGGGAGAATGGGGAAAAAGTGCAGGGATTAAGAAGTACAAATTGGTAAGTACAAAATAGACAGGGGAATGCTAAGAACAGTATAGGAAATGGAGTAGCCAAAGAACTTACATACGTGACCCATGGACATGAACTAAAGGAGAGGATTGCTGGAGGGAATGGTACCAGGCAGAGGAGGGTAAAGGGGGAAAAACTGGGACAACAGTAATAGTAATCAATAAAGTATATTTAAAAAATCAACAGTAACCAACAAAATATATTTTAAAAATAGATGGAGAGAAGTGTGTAGAGAAAAAAGCTGGGTATTGAAGAACATATAAGATTTGGAATCAAGACACTGGGGTTTGACTCTTAGTTGCATTATTTAAAGCCCCTGAGCCTCAACTTCCTTGCTGGTAGACAGGAGTGTGGTAACGCCCACTGCCTGGGCGTGTTAGCAGTGATGCCTAAGGAAGGTACGAGGCTGAATTAATGAACTTCTTGGTTGTATGTGGAATGCTTTATTCCACCTCACGGTTTTTGTTGTGTGCATCTGTCCTCAATGATCCCATGACATCCTGTGCTCATCCTTCTCCTAGCACTTGCCACAATGTCCTGTCCCGGTCTGTTTTTATAAGTGTCTGTCCTAAAAGACTGTGAGGTCCTGAGAGCAGAATGGACATGATTTGTCTCTGCATCCTCAGGGCTAGGAGCAGGGTAGGCCCTCAGTAAACGCCAAATGCATGCGTGAATGAGTAAATAGCAGCTGTGCCACTTCATGCCATTTTATGCATGCCTTACCCCCAGTCTGCACGGGCGGTTTTTCATAATGACACGCATGCATTTGTTCTCAGTCATGTGCTTCCCGAGGAATGAGATTCTGGTTTGCCCCCGCTCCGGGGTCGGGCCCTTTTGTTTTCAGAATGCAGCACTGTTTTGGTGGAACCTGCATAGGAGTGGCGAAGGAGATGGAGACACACTCCATGCCGGCTGTCCTGTCCTGGTGGGAGACAAGTGGGGTAAGGCCTGCCTTTCTGGGTGTGAGAGTGGCGTGAGTGGTTCATAGTGAAGTGAAATAGGGGTGGATGGAAAATAGAATAGCCCTGTCATTCCAGAAGCTTCATCACAGTGCCACATTGCATTGACATGGTCAGGTTCTGGGATAGTTGTCCCCAACAAATTGGGAGCCTGTCACAGAGCAGGTGTGAGTAAAAGTTCATTGACCTGACCAGACTGGCCTGGATTCCAGAGTGCAGCTGAGGAGGCCTGTGGTGCTGGTCCTGGTCCTGTATCCCGTGGAGAGAACCCTCAGGCTCCCCGTGAGGAAGGGGTCAAACAAGAAAGAGATAAATAAGTAGGAAACGTGTTTATGGTATATATGTGTCCAAGAGCGCTTCTGAGGGCAGCAAAAGTAGAAGAGGGACTCATGCTGAGACGGGCGTGGCCAGAACAGGCCGCCGCTCGGCCCTCGTTGCTCTGGAGTGGCACCACGGGGGAGACGGGCTTATAAGAGCTCCACGAGTGAAAGACGAGTGACCTTAGGACCCATGGGTTTGAAAATTAGTCTATAGTAGACAGGACCTATCAGGGACTTTTTCCAGGGGACAATGTCCTCTTTGCTATTTATCTCTGCTAGAAGCAACATCTTGTAGGCCACAGAAGGGCTGGGAGTAGGGTCAGGCAAGTGAGTTGAATATAAGGAGGCCCTGGCATGCCCCTGCGATGAGCACTGCCACTGTCCGCTCTGCTGAGCCTGCTCTTGTCCCCCTCCCCGCCCTCCCACAGTGGCCAACAAGTGGATCCACGAGTATGGACAGGAGTTCCGCAGGCCCTGCAGCTCAAGTCCTGAAGACTAGCATGTTGGCGGAAAGAAGCTGCCAGAGTCCTTGGCTTTCTAGAGAAGCCAGAAGCCCAAGCCAGGAGGGACGAAAGGACAGCGCCCTCCGGAAGAGGGCCTTGTCAGCGTCATGTGTTCCTTGCAGACGGGAGGCAGTGGTCTCTGCGAGGGACACCCGAGAGTTCACTGAGAAACCATTCTCATTGTTTCTCTTGCAGGCGTGAGTCACAGTGGACTGGACAATTCAAAGGACAGGGCAAGAAGGCTGGAGAGAGACGTTTCTGGAGATCAGATACTCTCTGTGGGGAACAGGACATATCAACAGTCTCCAGGGTTCGGTCGGTGGGGCTTTTCTCATTTTGAACCTTGACTCCAGGGCCCGGAAGCGCGATAGGATGCACACCTGCAGGAGGGGCTGGCCCGCTCCCCCGGCTTTCAGCCCTTCAGCCCACTGACCTCTGCTGAAGACTGAGCAAGGAGTCTGTCTCAGCAGTGTACTTCATATGTTTTTTCTAAGCAGAAAGCAATTTTTTCTTTTTCTCTGTATGTTGATGTTTTAATACAGCCATTAAAAATGTTTACACATCATTTTCACACCGAGCATATTCTTACAGTATAACATTGAGTGAAAAATAGCAGAGTGTAAAATTTTATTCATGCCATAATCTCAACTTTGTTCACTTCCTGCCACTCCCCTCTCACTCCATTCCAGACACATGACATTCTTTCAGTTCCTCCAAACCACCCTGCTCCCCGCCCTCAACATCGCCCCCACTTTCAGGCCTTTGTATTTGCTGCTCCCTCAACTCCTCCCAGGTCAGCCTCTTGTCATCATTTCTCTCTTGGCTCAGAGTCACGCAGGCCTTGCCTGATCAACCAGCCTTCCAGCCATTTTCTTTCACGTTAACCGATTTCATTTTCTTTTAATATTTATTTTTTAAAAGTAAAACAGACATGTCTTTTATTTTGCCTAAGTTTTACAACAGTTTATGTTAATAATTGACTTGTATGTTTCTGTCTTTAAAAAAAAATTGATTTCATTCTCTTTGTAACTCGTTGCTCAAATTGAAATGGCTTTATTCATTTGTTTAGTTATGGCCGGCCGCCTTCCCTGCAGGACAAGTGCTGTAAGACCCCCTTATGTCTTGTAAATGCCTCTGTTATAGCTCCCATCTCCCTGAATTTCCGTATTTGCTTATTTACCTGGCTGTTCACATTGGTCTCTGTGCTCCTTATTCTTCTGGGTTTCCCCAGAGGAAGGTCTGGTTTGAATTAAGCAGGCATTCAGCAGAAAGTGTTGGATAAATGAGGAGGAAGGCAAGCTTTGAGCTGTGCTTTGGGGGACAGGTAGAATTTTTACAGGCAGAGTCTTAATGAGGAGAAGTACTTACCGGCAAAAGGACTAGCATAGCGAAGGCTGCATTGACCAGTGACTGTAATATTTGAGCACTTGTGCAAAGAGAACATTCCAGGCAACTTGGCTCAGGTTTCTCAACAGGGGCAGGGGTGTGTGTCTTGCTCACAAAGAAGCCACACAGCTAAATGACTGGGTGGTTAGACAGTGTGCCGCCCCTGCCCCCAACCTGTACCACACACTTCTGCGCTTCTGCTTCCCAGGGCTCTGTGGCGCCCAAGGAAAGGGTTCCGTTGTGCTGACATGCAGCTTCCTGCGGAGCCTCGACAAGCGCCTGGTCACATCCCGTATTTCTGCCAAGGGTGCCTGGATTCTGGAAATGGCCTTCCTAAGTTATTTTCACATGCCTGGGGCGGGGGTTGGGGGTGGATAATTTTCCCTCTACCATTCTGTGTTCTTAGCTGAGACCTTTGTAAGACAGATGGACAAGAGAAAAACACACAAAAGTTTATTAACATGTATATATCATGTCAGACACATGTAGACACTCAGAGACAAATGAGAAACTCTCTGAGGTGCTGAGAATTCAGGCTTAAATAGGGAAAGGGGAGGGAGGATGAGGATTCCTTAGGAACGATGACTGGGCCCTTAGAAGACTAGATGGGAGGGGAGGTATGATAGTGTTCGAGAGTTTGTCTGGGTGTGGGGTCCACTGTAGTCTCCTCTCCTGTGATGAGTCAGTCTTCCTGGTTGATGAAACTCCCAGGGAGAGGATTCATTACAACTGAGTTCCTTTTGGAGGATCTCTCTTTAAGCAGGTAAACGCAGTTCAGAGAAAGCTTCCTCCTGTTTTTCAAGGGCCTATAGCTCAAAACAATCAAATGCCAGAGCGGATCACAATGTGGCACGTTTGCTACCTTCAGTCACATACTGACAGCCTGCCTCCAGCTCCAGCGCAACAGGCCTGAGACAGAAAGCTGTGTACGGATGGCAACACTGCTCCCTTTCTTTACAGCTGCGGGACCAGACCCCGGCCTTCTCAGGGCTGCAGGCTGGGTCTGAGCTAAAAAAGCAACAGTGAACTTGGTGAGTTCCCCACGTGACAGGCACCTTTCTAAGGGCTCCTGTGAGTTCATGAAACTCTGAGGGCTCAATGAGTTAATGCTCATCCCAATCCTATGAGGTTGATCAGTTACTACCTGTTTTATAGGAAAGAAGGCAGTCAGAAAGTTGGGCAAGCGCCATGATCCCACACTTTGGCTCCAGACCTTGTGCTGCGAACCACTACTCTCACCTTGTCTATGAGATGCAATTATCAAACGTCTTCACCAGGTGACTGAGACCCAAAAACTGTCTGGCTGCAAATGAAGCAACAACTGCTTGCTGAGCATTCCCCAGGGGCAGGCCCGGCCCCAGCTGTGCTGTAGGGAGTGAGGTGCAGGATGCAGTCGGCTAGTAGGGAGATAAGACTTCATCCAGAGTTAAATGTCCATTAAGCACAATAAGAAATGCTGCATGCAATATGAGATGAACTATTGAATGCTGCAATCAAGAGCTGAAGGGGTCATCGTGGCTCCAAGTAGTCAGGGTGGCCTCATTACTCATTCAAATCACATTACCAAAGGGCGAACTCAGAGCCAGGCCTTTGGGGACACCAGGAATGAAGAGAATTCTGTGCTGACCCTGCCCAGACCCTCAGATCACCATAGGACAACACAGCCAGGGGCGGAGACAGGAGCAGCGCACTGACAGGCCCCCCGCCCGCTAAAGACAGACTGACCAAGTCTTGATGAGGGGGAGGGGAGGCCTGGGGAAGGTTTGTAGAGGCCCCGAAAGAGGAGTAGGGCCAGGAGGAATGATGCTCCATAGACATTTTGGCCTGTATGTTAGCTTTAAAAACACTTTAGCATTCCTTCTCTTGAACCTCACCTACCCAGGGAAGAAAGGTGAGCATGCACTATAGAAAGCAAGGCCTAGAATGGTTAGTGGCAAGCCTGGGGTGACACAGGAGAGCTTGGCCTGAGGCCTGGTCTTCTGTCTCCCTCAACAATGTTCTTTCCCCTGGGTGGCTTTCAAAGCTATGTCACCCCACTGCACCACAGCTGGCGAGTAGAAAGACCTTCTTCTTTCATATTTGCACATGCTTCCACGTCCTCAGAGACTCTGACTGCTCCTGTTAGAAACTGGTGTGCCTGTGGGCCGCCCGCCAACAGCGCTTTGTGGGTAGGTAGCTAATTATAAATAGGACTGACCGTACACCTTGTTTACAATTTTGTCTCTTTCTTTCTTGTTCTGTTCTTCAACCATTTTTCTAACAACTTTGTCCAACCTGGGCTCTGGCATTGCATTAAATATCTCTTGCAGGCTTCACTCCAGGGAGTAATGACTGTCATCACTACCCTTAGTGACCACACAGTGGCCATTTACTGCAGCCCAAGCACCGTGCTCAGAGCCTCTGTGTGTTTGTTTCCGGCAGTCCTCACAATGAGACAGGTACTATTATCTCCTTTTTATAGATGAGGGAAACTGAGGCAGAGAATGTGTAACTTACTCGAGGTCACACAGCTATAAAGTGACAGAGGCACGATTCAAATCCAGGTCTATCTCCAAACATCTTAACTAGCCCTCGGTTGTCAGCATTGCATGTTGTTTTGCTGTGGTTGTTTTGCTCCCATTGGCAGTATCTTTTAATGCCAAAATTTTTTTTTCTATTTTATTGTTTTTAGAGTGGGGAAGGGAGGGAGAGAAACATCAATGTGTGGTTGCCTCTAGTGCGCGCCCCCCACCACCCCCCACAACTGGGGACCTGGCCTGCAACCCAGCACATGCCCTGACTGGGAATCGAACAGGTGACCCTCTGGTTTGCAGGTGGGCACTCAATCCACTGAGTCACACCAGCCAGGCCAAGTGCCCAAAATTGAGAGGAATCTCCAACATTTCTCTAGGCTTCAGAAAGGTCTATCCTTTGAGCCTCTAATGCCTAATGGCTAAGAACCCTGCCAGATGTAGGTGTTTGTTGAATATACAGATGAATCGCCTCAATTCCAAAGATGCATTATACTATGACCATGTGTTGTGTGTCCAGCCCCATGCTAAGTATTTCAAGAGAATCCAAGAAAATGAGGACGGCTGCTCACTGCCCCCAAATTAGCACTTGCCCAAATAGAAGAATAGACAATTAGATATAATCAAGTAGAAAGCTGTGAGGTGTTCACCCTAAGGATCATGGGAGCTGGGAGAAAGGGGAGAACCCTACAGTTAGAGTAGACTGAGGCTTCCATGCTGGGGCCCTAGGAACAGAATGGAAAGAGAATGCATGCCTGTGGAGGGTAGGGAGCAGCTGTCACCTCACTTGTCCCCTTTCACACACAAGGGGGCAGGGAAAACAGTCTAGGAGGAGAAAGTGAGAAGGTGCCCTTGTCCAGCAATGTCAAAGGCAGCCAGCACAGACTGCCCATTCAATGAACCACTCAAAGAATTCCCTGTTTGGGGGTGTTGGCTGCTCAAGCTGGGAGAATCCAAGGGCGGGGGGTGGGGCAGGGAAAGGGGCATTTGCCTGCAGTGCTATACACTGGCAAAACTGTGAAATCAGCCATGGGTTAGGGGAGGAGACAAACATTTGTACCTACTCTGTGCCAGCTGTTTTATCTCCCTTATCTCATTCACAACAATTATCCCTCTGGCAAGGAAGGGAAGGCAGGATCCCTGAAAAGACTTCCCTGAGTTCACACAGCCAGAAGCAGAGCTGGGACGAGGAGCTAGGGAAGTCTTCCCCACCAGCTGCTTCTAACCTCTTTCTCTGTAGACTTTTCTCTCTCTCTCTCTCACCTTACACTCCCCACAACTTTCTCCCTCTTAGGAAGTAGAGCCTGTCTCCTTCCCATCTTCCTCTCTGCTCATCCTTCTTTATTCCCTTTCTTGGTCATATGACCCTTCCCATCAAATGCTCGATAGGCCTGTTCCCCCTCAGGTCTGAGTGCCAGAGGCTCCCTCTGTTCCTGCCAGGGACATACTGGCATTTGAAATGGGTAACCCCTGAAATCAAAGGTTATCTCTGAGGAGTGAGGTGGTAAAGGTTTAAGGGCATGACTCAGGTGGATTTCCATAGATAACTACCTTCTCTGTCCTCTTTAAAGTTCATCACATTTTCAAAGGAAACATAACTAAAATAAGGACCATGATGCCTTCCATTCATCTGCTTATCACCTGATGGGGTCGCAGGGCAGCAGCCATTTTCCCTGGACCAGGAAGATGAAGTGACTTGTCCACAGTTACTTCAGTGTCAGGATCAAAGCCAAGACTAGAGCCAAGGTTTCCTGGCTCAGAGGCCCACTCCAAAGCTCCATAGGTGCTTCTGGGGTCAGGAGCACAATGGGTAAATGATGGTACCAACACTTGATGCTGTTTTCACGGGCACAAATTTTATGTGTGGTCTACCACTCGTTCATTCAACTAAGCTGTACAGCTGCTGCCTCTGTGCCAGGCCTTTTGCTGGGGCTGGCAATGCTGGGATGACGCTGTATGTCTGTCCTTGAGGAAGTCCCAGAGAAGAAAGCCCACATGATGACGATACTTGTGGAAAGGGGATATGCGACATGTCACAAAAGTCCGGAAGGGGCATCACGACATCTCTGGTGTAATGAGCGCCCGTGACGCTAGATCTGGGCCTTGAAGGATAAGAAGGTGTATGTGTGCATGCTATGGAGGTGAGGGCGTGTATCTTCCTAACTCACAAGTGTACAATGAGTCCTTAGACTAACGTTTCTCAAGTTACAAAACTCCAGACCCTTTTCTTCTGATCAACTTAAAAATTTCTTTAGCCTTGGAAATTCAGATACATCATCCCAGGAGAGGTTTTGTTTAACTTTATGTTCTGTAACCTGTTTCAGAAAAAAAGGTTTTTTTCCCTTTACCAAATCAAAAATTATATATTAAATATTCTTTCAAAAATTACACATGGTCCCCAAGGGGGCATCATCAGCCTGGAAACTCCCACCGTGCTCTCCTGGTTCTAGGACTCTGGAATCTCTATTTTCGACTCTATTGCAACAAAAAGGGAAACAAGAATTGTCAGCTGATCACCCTGGAGGAGCAAGGCTGTCTATCCTGCTGCATCTGCTCAGTCAGTTCTTTATATGGGAGCCGCCGAGCCTAGGGAGCCCGCTGGTGCGTGGGGTTAGAGAGCACTTAGGGTTGTGGCCGTGGGGACAGGCAGGGCAAGCCTCCAGCACCCGGGACAGGCAGCAGAAGCTCACTTGCCTGACCCCAAAGCCCTCTGTGGGCTTGGCCCAGGGTCACCCCACTCACTGTCTCCCTCTACATCTGGCTGTCTTGGAATGCAAAAAATATAGAAACACAATGAGGTACCACTTCACACTTACTAAGACGGTTATAATTAAAAAAAAATGAAAATAGTAAGTGTTGGAAAGGTGTGGAGAAGTTGGAAGCCTCGTGCATTGCTGGTGGGAATGTAAAATGGTGCATCTGCTGTGGAAAATGTGTTTTGGTTCCCCTAAAAGTTAAACATAGAATTACCCCATAACTGGTAATACCTCTCCTAGGTATACATCCAAAAGAACTGAAAGCAGGGACTCAAACAGGTATTTGCACACCCGTGTTCAGAGCAGCACCATTCACAATAGCCCAATGGTGGGAACAACCCAAATACGTACCAACAGAGGAGTGGGTAAGCAATAGGCAGCACATACATTCAATGGAATGCTACTCAGCCGCAAAGATGAGTGGAATTCGGATACGTGCTACAACATGGTTGGACTTTGAAAATATTATGCTAAGTAAAACAAACCAGACACAGAACAAATATTATATCATTCTACTTATGTGAGCTACCTGGCATGGGCAAATCCAGAGACAGAAAACAAAATAGAGATTCCCAGGGTCCAGGAGGAGGGCGAAAGGGAGAAGTTCTTGTTTTATTTTTTAAAACATATTTTTTGTATATATTTTTAGAGAGAGGGAAGGGAGGGAGGAAGGGAGAGAAACAACAATGTGAGACAGACAGAAACATCAGTTGCCTCTCGTATGTACCCCAACCAAGGACCAAACCTGCAACCTGGGCAAGTGCCATGACCAGGAATTGAACCGGTGACCCTTTGCTTTGTGGGAAAACGCCCGGGCAACTGAGTCACACGGGTCAGGGCAGGACGTTACTGTTTAGCAGTACAGAGTTTAGCCTGAGGATGATGAAAACCTTAAAGATAGTGATGAAGGGTGTACAGCATTGTGAATGTAATTAATGGCAGTGAATTGTGCACTTAAAATGACTAAAATGATAAATACTACATTATGTACATTTTGCCACAATTGGAAAAAAGCTTTTAATAAATTTGACAAGGACACTCCTAGGCCAGGGGAGGGTGTGCACTCAGACACCAAATGTACACAAGTTCAACTAACTCTCTGCTGCTGAGAACTGCCCCCCTTGGTGGTGCAGGGGAGGAGAACCCAACGGACCTTGGATCTAGCGGTTTTTGCCTTGGTTTCCCCTCCTTTCGGAATTCCTAACCATCTCTTCCTCGTCCCAGCACCACGGCTTTCCGCCTCGACTACTGCAGGAAGCGCACCTTTACTACGCAGACTGAAGTCTTGTTGAACACTCATGGCACCTTGTGGTTTAGGGATTATCAACCCCCTTTTTTTTTAACATAGGAACCTGAGTTCTGAAAGAAGTGCTGTGCCAATGGTCACCCAGCTAGTAAGTGGCTGAGTGCCTGTCACCACTAGTGAGTACCCGTCACAAGGCCCTGATCTCACCTGCCTCACCCCCATCACTTTTCTGATGTCATCTGGGAGTGAGGCGACATGCCCTGGTCTGAGAGTTCTGTGGCCTGAGTCCAATGCAAACTGTGCTACTGTGTGACCTTGGGCACATCCCTTCCCTCTGACAGCTTTCGTTTTCTCATCTGTAGGACGGCACTACTCCTCGGCCGGCTCCAGCCGCTCCACAGAGGAGTTGTGAGATCTCAAAGGATGAAACTGTGCTTTATAAACGGTACATGCAGTATCCTGTCAATTAGTCTAAGCTTAAACTGGATTAGTCATCAATATGTGGCATCACCATTGATCATCAGGAAAAAAAACCTTTCTGCCCCAGCACACAGTAACTACTCAGTTAACTTCCCTCCATCCACATGTAAGAGGCCAGCCACCGGCTAGTCTCAGGTTCCAAGGTTTTGCCTGGCTACAGGCTAGGGTTTTCTAGCAAACTGCTGGGAGAGAAAGCCAGCTCTAGGAATAAGGGAGCCTCTTGAGTTTACATAACTTTCTGAGCCCTGGAACCAGAGTGAGAATGTGTTGACTCTGGCTACTGATGGGGCAGCCAGCTGGGGCGGGAGAAGAGTTGGCTCAAAGCTTACAAATAACACACTCTTCTTGCAGGGAAGAGTGCGGCTGCTCTTCGCTTTCTCTCCTCCTATTGTGTGGGCTCTCTTCTTGCTTTTCCCTTGTTAATGTCTTGGCCTATTAACTCCCTAGTTCTGATGACAGGCCTTTAAATCCAACGTAAGCGTCTTTGCACCCCACTGTCCAAATCAGTTTCTGTCCTGTTCGTTCCACCTCCAAAATCTTCAGCCCATCGCCTCCTCTCCTCCCGAAAGCCACTGTCCTAGGTAAGTGTACCGTTGCCTTTTACATGAACTACATGGAACTGCCTCTTTGCTGAGCTCCCTGCCTGGAGCCTGGTGCAGATCAATCCATCTACATGGTAACTTCAAACAGCTCCCCATTCTTGCCACTCAAGGCCTGTAAGTCCTGCCTCCTGCTGCCTCTCATACCACAGCCTCTACCCCAGCCACACTAATTGCACCAATCCACCAGTTCTCAGACTGACTTTCAAGTGTCCTAGGCTTGAGTATGCTGTCCCCTTACCTGCAATGTATTATTTCTTTTCCTTCTCTACCTCCTTGTGATGATGCTTCAAAGCTCAATTCAAATGCTACCTCTTTTGTGAAAACTTTCCCGCCTTGTTTCCAAAGGTTTGGTTGTCCCCTTCCTCTTTGCACAATGTGGTCACTGTTTCTATAATGGTCTCTGTAGACTATGAGCTCATTTAAAGGGCCTTGTTATGTATTTGTCTCCAAAATCCATTGGAAGCTTGGCAAGAGTATGATGACCAGGGAAACAGGTTCTCAGGTTTGCCTAATCAAAACGCTCATAAAGCAGGTTTAAAAGACAACAACACCAAGAAGTTATGCCAGCTCCCCTCAGGCCTTTGTCCGAGTCCTCTCAATTTCAAGATTCTGCCCCCACCATTAGATCTGTGTCTACCTCAAAATTTGCCTACTTTCTTTTTTCAGTTCTCCTTGGGCATTCCTCAGTGTGTGTATGTGTGTGTGTGCGCGCGCGCGCGAAAGGGACAGACAGACACTCAAATACGTTTCTTCTGGCTCTCTAACAACCCTTCACTTAAAAGGTGCAGGGGAATCTCCTTTATTCCCTGAGTTCATAGTGCTGATCTCCAGGCTCAAGGACGTTGTTATAGGCAGCACATAGTAGGTACTCATTAAATATATGCTGTGTGTACACATGAATGGTTCCTTCTCTGCTGGGGCATAGTGAAACACTCAGTACACAAAGATGCTGCCACCTCCCAGCATAAGTACAAAAAGGATAAAGGAAACGTACATGACTAGCACAATACTTGACACAAAGCTTGACTAACATTCCATTCATTCTCAGTCGCCATCCATCACACCTGAGGAAGCCTTATTTCTCTGGTCATCACCCTCTTGCTTAAATCCAGTATCTGAACCAAAATGTCCTCTGCCTAGTGCCCCATGTATTGTCCAGGAGGCAATATGAAGAGGAAACAACTAGGTTTAAATTCTGACACTGTCACTTCTGAGCTGTATGAATCTGGACCTGCCTACCTGTGAAAGCAGCATAACATCATTTACCTCATAGGGTTGCTGTATGAAATGAGATGTGTGTAAAACAAACTAGACAATGATCAAAATTTGATGTCTATTTTGACTTGCCTGGTGAAGGAAAGCGGCCTTGTCCCTGAAAACCATGCATGCGATCATGCTGCCCCCCTGTGGACAGAGGGCACACAGTCCCACAGAGGGACACCTCCCCCCTGAAAGGGACTGGTGGGAGAAATGAGATCACACACAAGCACTATTCTTCTATGCTAGGGAGCTCATGCTTTACCTTGGAATATTTAGTGAACATCTAAGCCAGAGTATCTCGGAATTAATGTACTTGTTAAATACAGACCAACTCTTACTCAATAGGTCTGGGGTGCAGACAAAATCTTTAACAAGCTTCCAGATGATACTGAATCTCCTAGACCATTTTGAGTGATAAAGGTCTTAAGTGTGATACGGGAGTGGCAAGACAGGAACTATTCACTAGTGCCTCCCCTGGGCCAGTTTCTGGGAGAGCCAGTTGACCTGCATGAACTTATGCAGTCCTCAGGACTCTGTGGGTAGGTGCTATCGATCTCCACTCTTCAGATGAGGGAACTGCAACACACAATGTAGTTATCTCATTCAAACTGTAATGGCTGGGCCCTGGGTTCTAATTTAGGCAGCCTCGCCCAAAAGCCTTGTCGGAGGAGACTCCAACTGTCTATATGGGATGACCAAGACAGGGGCTGTGGCAGGGAAAAAGCAAGGGTACTGAAGTGATCTGAGAGATGAGGCCTCAGCTAGGGCAGGGGCTGTGGGCCTACCACAGGTCTGGTGGTGGACTGGACGTGAGTGTGTGAGAGCGCTGTCTGGAGAGCTCTGGCTGTCTAGTTTGGGCAATTGGAGAGACGGTGCTACCTACCAATTACTGAGCTAAGAAACACGGGAGGAAGAACAAGTTAGTTTTAGGGGGAAGGTGATTTTAGTTTTAGAAAAATGGTGAACATGAATGGCTTTTGGTCATTTGGGAGAATAGGAGAAGGTAGATGGACCTAAGTGTCTACAGCTCAGGAGATGATCTGGGTGGTGAACAGTTTCCCTGTTGGGAGACATGAAGCCACGAGTGGCTGAGGTCATGTGAACAGTGCACAGACTGTCATGTTCTGAGCCCAAGCCGACACAGCAAATAATCTGAAGAGACAGCACTGGAATCCAGGTTTCCCTGGCTGCTGCAGAGGCTGGCCTTATCCATCCCAGTGGGCACCCTAGATCTGGGGAGCAGGCAGAGCATATAACACTGATGGGCTGCAGGAAAGGGCTTTCTGGAGCTCTGCGGTAACTAAATCCAATGAGCTACCCCCCTAACCCCAGAGCACCAGAAATAAGGACAACTTCATAGAGAAAGACTAGATAGGTAAAGGTTGGGAGATATTTATTTTCTTTAACAAGGTCATAAATAACAAAGAAACAAAGTAGGTCCCAGACTCCGGACCGTGCAGCAGGACAGGAATAGGAAGTTGTTGGGTGGAAAGGTGGAGGGGCTACGCATCAGCTAAGACAGACGCAGAAGAGATGGGCTGCAGGAGACCGCCCCTCCCTGCTCTTGGAAGTGGCGTGGCTGGGCAGCAGGGGGGCCGCAGTGCTGGGATGAGGCAGCTGGAAGAGGGCCAAGAGTGGGGATGCAGGGCTGTACTGTGGCTATGAAGAGTGACATGGAGCCACAAACGCTGAAGACAAGCTGTGTGGGTCTGGAAGAGGTAAGCGGGCACTCTGCACACCTCCAGGGACCAATTATGAAAACAGTTAAATTTGACTCTTAAAAACCACACAGGCTTTAGCCTGTGGCTTTGTGCATGGGCTGTACGTAACCTGGGTTGCTCTGTGACAGGTGAGGGCTCAAAGGGCCCCTGGAGCAACCTGGCCTCAGCCCAGGGCAGGTGCCCAGACATGTGGGAGTGGGACAGTGGGCTCTCCCCAGGTGGGAGGCCATGTGCTTGAACTGGCTGGACCTGATTTTCAGGCTGGTTTCTTGTGATGCTATCCATCACCCCTCCTTGTACCTAAGAATTGGATCCTGGACTCCATGGGTCTTCCAAGTCTGGAAGAATAAGACTGGGATAAAAAGGTACCTGACTGGTATTTTATTTGAAAGGGAAAAATAAGGACAACCCTGTGCATGGCCTACCCCAGAGGTAGGGCAGGACCATGCCAAGAACAATCTCAAGGAATGGAGGTCCCTGAGCCTGAGGAGACATTTGGACCCAGGTGCATTGCCTAATGCCAGAATAGGGGGCCCAGCGTGGCAGTTCAGATGGAGGCTTTACCCTAGGTAAGGCAGGACGAACAGGCAGACCCCTGAACAGGGAAGGGATAAGATCTGGGGAGCCTTGGACTAGGGAGGCTGATGGTGGTCAAAGGCCCTGGAAAACAATGCTTTTGGCAGAAATACACGAAAGGGTTTGTACATCTGGGATGCCCGTCTATAGGGAGCCGGTGTCACATGGTCGGGCAGAATGGTGAAGAGACAGCGGCATCACAGTGGCCTCTGGTGCGATGTATTTACAACAGAGCTCAATGTTGAGAAAGGGACGAATGGCAGGTCACTAACAGCCAGGAAACACACTGTGAAGAATGGAAAGAGAAGGGAAAACAAATGTACCCTGCCTCCTCCAGGAAGCCCTTCCTAATGACCACCAAGACCCTTACAGATATATCCCACCTGCCACAGCCCCATCCAGGGCTATACAGAGGGTCTGCTCCCAGTGCACTGCTGTTCTGACCAAAGCTCCAAATGGCCCAGGGCCCCAAACACTGCTTACTGAGAGAGAATAAGTCTTTATGGTTGATTCCTGGGATCCACCAACGGTCAGCTGCCTGAGGGGTGGCTCACCATCTTAGGCTGCTGTCATCATTTCCAATGTCTACCCTGTCCTGTCACCCTCACCTCGTGGGCCCAATTCTCTAATGCAGAAGCCATTTCTTTTTAACATTTCTTCTTCTTCAAACTTCCTAAGGATAGGGAACAGGTACTCTCACCAAAACCGGATAAGAGACTTTCCAGCTTGCAGGCGTGACCCTGCATCAGGTTGTGGGCTCTCTGAGGATCGGGAGCCTTCTGTAGCTCAGGAAGACTAAGTGCTCCCTGAAGTGGGGCCTAGACCGTGCAGTCCGGGTCACCGTGCTTCTCTGCTTCCTCCTCCTCAACAAGGAGCCCCACTGTTTCTCCCTGTCTGTTGCAGAGCATCCCAAGATGAAAGGCATCCTTTTTCCTCCAGACCAGTGATTCTCAACTGGAAGCAATTTTGCCTTCCTTGATATTTCGTAAATCTGGAGACATTTTTGCTTGTCGCAACTATTAGCGTGGGGGGCTACCGGTTTTTAGTACACAGAGCCCAAGGATGTTGTTAAACATCCTGTAACGCACAGGACAGCCTCCAATGCCAAGGATTACTAGCCCCGAATGTCAGCAGTGCTGAGGTTGGAAACCCTGCTCTGGATCTCTACACAGCCTCCATGGCCTGCCCCACTTTCTTCAGGAGCAGAGCAGAAGGCACACAGAACTTCTCCAAGAGCGAGGGAAAGCACTGATTCCCATCCTGGCTTCCTCAGAAAAGGGCCACTTCAATAAGAAGTGCACATCGTGGTGGGGGGTGAGGGACAAGGCACAATTTAACCTCAGACAGCAACGACCCACTGGCCCAGAGCATACAAACATACAACGAAGGCACTGCAGAAACACACATATTGGGGCTCTGTGTGAGGAGGAAGAAGAAAGGCATGGTGACCCAACCAGATGGGGTTAAGGAAGATATTTACAACAAATATCTTTGTTGGAGTTGGCCAGCACTATTGGGCTCCTTAAACCTCTGTACTTCCTTACCACTGGAATCCACCAATGGGCTCCGCAAACCTGTGCCGGATCAGGAAAGTGGCAACAGCTTCAGCTACCTAAAAAACAAAGAGATGTTCCAAGCCATATGAAGGTTAGCAACGGGCCTCATTCTTGGAAGTCTTGTGGGCTTCTGTTGGATGGTTAGGCTCTACAGTGAACTCATGGGTCCTACAGGTCCGGGGAGCTTGAGATCCAAAGGACCCAGGTCCTGTTGGGACTAGGAGATTCCTCCCTATCCCTGCCAGGAATGGGTCCAGAGAAGTCAAAAGAAATTACGTGAAGGCTTACTTATCCCCTTAAAGTTTTAGAGTACCTCTTTCCTATAGAGGGAGTGCATCTTATTAATTCCTAACTGTTAACATAATTTAGGGAGCAGTTCCTACCCCAGTTATTCCTTTTTCTATCCAGCTTTTGGGGATAATGGAAAAATAGAGCTTAAGATCTTAACCACAGGGCCCAGGGTGAAACAGCAGGGCGTCAGGACGTCCTCGGCCCATACACACAAAGACAAGACCAGAGACAGTGCCAGGGAGGGGTGTGGGGAGCTGGTGGAGCGCCTCTGTGTGGGCCCCACAACAGCAGCTGCAGGCAGCACAGACGGACCCAAAGGCATGTTCTATCTGTTGTGACACCCAAGGCTGCTCTCACTGCTCTCACAGTCATCGGCAACGGGCTCACCTTATCCGGCGCATCCTCATGGACTGCGTGGCCACACTGAGGTAGCACCTGCATCTGGAACTTCCCTGGAGAGGAAACAAACCCAGGCAACCTCAGGGACTAAAACAGCTCTCTACCTCTGCAGCCTCACAGGACCCCCAGGAGCCCAGGACCACTCCCTCCTTCTCTCCCCCAATACTAGACCCAGTTACCAAGCCTTTGAGGAGGATGGTAATACTTGTAATATTGGACAAGTAACTTTCCCTTCACTGTTTCCTTCTACAACTACTTAATGTGCATTTACTTTAGGCCAGACATACGGGAAGAAACAGTTCCTGCTTTCAGGGGACCTGCCATAGTCCGGAGGGGGAGTGAAACACAAAAACTGACATTTTAATGCAACGTGTAGTTCCTATGATTAAACTGCACACATGGAACTGGAAGAATGTAAGAAAGGAGGCTTCACAATCAATTAGGGACCCAAGGAGGCTTCCCACACAGAAAAAACAGCCTACACAAAGAGAAGAAGGTGAAATGGCATTTGTCCAAGTTTGGCATGGTACTTATGAGAGTTAATAATGAGGCCAAAAAGATAAGCAAGGACCATACCATTAGGGTTTTGTAAGCTGTGTCACGGACTTTGAAATGTATTACGACAAGTTACCATGAGAGTACTTAACTGTGTGCCAGACACTGCAGTAAGCACCTCCTCACACTGCTTTGTGGACACTGTAAGCTCACTGCTAATGTGACAGCTATTAAGAGCAGTCAGAGGTGACCAATAAAGTAAGATCCTTAAGCAAATGGAAGGATATGGGACCCAGAACTCCTAAAGGAAGAGAGAGCAGACTCTCAGAGCCTCAGTATCTCCATCATTTACAAAATAAGGGAGTAAGCTCTGAACATTCATTACATTCTGTGATTCTTACCCCAGATACACAGTGCTTTAAAACTCTTTCAAAATACTATTCTATTCTTGTTTTAAGCTGATTCTCAAATCTACCCTATAAAACTAAGCAGGACACAGCAGCGTTATTTACAATAGCCAAGTGCTGGAAACAGCCTAAGTGTCCAGCAATAAATGAGTGGATCAAAAAACTGGTACATTTACACAATGGAATACTACCCAGCAGAAAGAAAGAAGGAGCTCCCACCCTTCATGACAGCATGGATGGAAATAGAGAGCAATATACTAAGTGAAATAGGCCAGGTGGTGAAAGACAAATACCATATGATCTCACCTAAGTGGAACCTAATCAACAAAACAAATAAGCAAGCAAAATAGAATGAAGAAATGGAAATAAAGAACAAACTGACAGTGACCAGAGGGGAGCGGGGAGAGGGATAATGGTGGAAAGAAGGGAAAGGGTCAAGTCAAGGAACATGTATATAAAGGACCCATAGACAAGGACAACAGGGGGTAGGGGGAGGACTGAGTGTGGGAGGAGGGGATGGGCAGGGCAGGGGAGAGCACTGGGGGAAAAATGGAGACAACTGTAATTCAACAATAAAAAAATTTTAAAAAGAAACTAAGTAGCACAAACACTGAAATTCTTTTTTGAGATGATAAAACTGACTGAGGCCATGATTAGTAAAGTGATTTGCCCAAGGTAGCTTAATTAATAGAGAAATTAGGACCATTCCACTCAGTAAGGCCCACCTAACGGTCCTCCTCTCACAGTAAGCTGCCCCAGGTACTCCAGCCTATGCTCCTCTCCCGAGTATCTCTTAAGGTAGCACTGTGAATTCATTTGAATCCGAACAGAGCAGTGTGTCCCTTTCTTGCTTTGTAAGCTTATATTTGATATGCCACTGGTGCTTGTTTCTCTAGCAGTTTCATTTCTGTAAGGCCAGGGGCTAGTATCATTACTTACTTCATATCCCTAATAAAGCCCAACACAGAGCAAGACACTGAACAAGTACTGATACTTTACTAAGTCCTGGATGAGTGAATAATTGAGCGAATGGCTTGATAAAATCTAGAACTCCAACCATTCTGGGATTAATGACTAGGGATGCATTTTTCATTCCTCTTTAAAAGAATGGGTATACGGAATCAAGGAGAACTCACACATACTAACACTAGTCCAGTACACATAAAATAATGTGATCCTGGGCAATCCTCACAATTATTCTATGAGGTGGGCACATTTCCAAACCCTCTCTTCTCATGTTACAGAAGAGGAACCTTAATTTTAGAGAACCTAAATTATTTACCTAAAGTGTACCATAAATGAGTGCTGGGTTTCCAGGATTCTATAACTAATTCAGCTGGTTTAAACACAATGCTGGGAAGGCTGACGTTAGGAATCTACGCCGACTTAGCCATTTCCCTTTGCTTCATGGACAGTCCCTCATTCCAGTCATTTAGTCTCTATACTTAAATGATAGTTTGAAAAAGAAGGGGGTCTTGGCATAACCCTTCCTAGAGAAACAGTGAAGAATCATGACTGCTTCCTGAACATAGTGAAGTTATCATCTGTTGCTCTTACTTCTCCCATGTTTTCTCCTTTAAACCTCACACAGATGTACTGAGATATATCATTATCTCCATTTTATAGGTGAAAAAACTCTGCGTTAAAGAAGGTAGCAATTCACTCAGGCCACAAAAGCAGTAATAGGGATTCAAACCCAGAACTGTCTGATTCCAAGGCTGGTGATCCACACTGCTTCCAAATGCCGGGCCAGCCAGACCAACTGCTTTCAGATGGTATCAGGGGCCAGGTTTGACTCTTCTGTCTGCCCAGCATCAAGCACAGGCCTTGCCCAGAAAGAGTGTTTAGAAAAGCCTTTCTTGAATTGAATTCAAGCAAAGGTGTCTAAGCTCAGAATTACCAACATCAGTGCCATAAAAATCACCGTCTCAGTCCATGGTCCTTCTTCAGGCTTCAGGACACTATGTACTTGGAGGAAGGAACAGGTATGAGGGCCTGGGCCAGAGTCTGATAAATCATTCAGGAGCCTTTGAACAACTACTCTGAGGGAATACATCCCCTTTTTCTGTGGAGAACTTGAGGACAGCTAAGAGACCAGTTTGAGGGGCCCATGAAATAGCAAAGTGCAAATGTCCAACAGGTTTGGTACACAGGCCAGGTCTGGAGCTCAGAAGAGAAGAGGTATGAATTAACATTTAGCTTTGGGAGTTAACAGGGTATAAACAGAAGACATGAGATTGCTCAGGGACAGTAAGCAGAAAAGGAGGGTCAAGAACAGAATCCATTAAAGCCTGAAACATTGGCCTTGGGGTTCACACCTCTTCCGATCACCCAAAAGGTGCCAAAATATACTCTGGTTTCTCTTCAGATCGTATAAATCTTTCGCCTTTTACCAAAAGGTGCCAAAGTCTACTGACTTCACCTTTGCCAAGCTTTCATCCATATGAAAGCAAGAGCCTCCACAAAATAGGTCCTGCTGCTGCCACTGACATCTGGCCAACACACCTGGACCTGAGCACACGTCACTTTCCTACTCATTAACCTCATGATGCCTGTGAGGCTGCCATCAACTTTCTCATTTTATAGACTGAGAAAACTAAAGCTAAGCAGGTCAAGAGCTAGCCCAGCGTCAAAAAATTAGTAAGAAAGAAGCAATACTCAAATCCAGTTCTCCAAAGCTCAGAGCGCTTGCTTTTACCAACCACCTCCCCATGCAGTCTTCTAAACAGAGATTACACTTACATTGCCTCATTTTAGCCCTCACAACTCTGAGACATAAGTGGAGGTGAAATTCTCATTTGTAGAAGGGGGAAAAAGTCAAAGCTCAGAAAAGGGAAATACATGCCCATAATCACAGTGGGTCAGGAGCAGAGGCAGATGTCAAATTTGGGTCTAACTCTAAAGCGCAAGCTCTTTCCACTGCATCTCACCATCTCAGAATATTAATTTTCACATGACTCCGCCCCTTTCTTTTCCCTTAGAGAATGACCTAGGGCAGCAATTCTCAACTGGTGTGCTGCAAGACTTTTAAAACCATGCAATGCCTGATTATTTAGTCAAGGGTATTGACCTCTTTTCCCTTAGATTGTCAACTTTTAAAAAATGACAACGGCCAACACAATAGCCATCCAGTGTGAGTGAATCAAAATTCTACCTCTTTTTTGGTCAGATCGTCAACAATATTTTTTGGTGTGCTGCAGAATTTCAGTAATTGGTTTTTGTATGCCACGAGATGAAAAAGGTTGAAAATCACTGACCTAGGAATATAATTTCTTGATGACTTACCTTGCATTTGGCCAATCGTCAGATCTTTATCCAATCTATCAACACCTAGGGAAAAAAATAAGAGAATCCATAAGTAGCTTACTAGAAAAGGCCGTGTGAAGTAGGTTTTACTGTTCAAGTATGAAGTAAAAATTGTTACAAAGTTGCAAACATGATGACATTCTCAATTCATGTTAATGACAATCCTAACTCCCTGAGGGTATATTCTCACCACAGGAAGCTTTCCAGGTAGTCACTTTGCTCATTTAAACTGTATCTGAAAACAGGGTTTTACTTTTTAATATTTCCATTATACTCAGAATATCCTTACACCACTCTAGGAGAAGGACTTGGGCTTGACCAGGTACAGAGGCCAGGCCAGAATCAGGCCATCCCAGGTGGATGCTTATGCTTCATTAGGTTTAGGGATCTGGTGTGGGGAAGAGAAAGGGCACAAATGAGTGAGGATGGTACTTCACCTTGGAAGTCACTACTCATTTGGTGAGTAGTTATATATAACAAGAACATATTCAGATGACAATATACCTACACTGCTATGGACTGAATTGTGTCCCCCCAAAATCAAGATGGAAGTAATTAAGGTTAAATGAAGAAGTAATTGGGTTAAATGGGGTCATAAGGGTGGGACCCTTGTATGATAGGATTAGTATCCTTATAAGAATAAACACCAGAGTGTTTGCTCTTGCTTCCTCTCAGCCACGTAAGGACATAGAGAGAAGGCAGTTGTCTGCAAGCCAGTAAGAAAGCTCTCACCAGAATGCGACCATGCTGGTACCCTGATCTCGGACTTTCTGCCTCCAGAACTGTGGGAAAATAAATCTGCTGTTTGAGCCACCCAGTCTATGGTATTTTGTCACGGCAGCCTGAACTGACTAACACACAGACGCACATACACACTTACCAGCCAAGAGCAGCAATTTAGGAATAGGACAACTAAGAAAGAGATTGGATAAGCCTCGGAACCAGCCATCCCAGTATTTCTCTGTTTTTGCCAGTTCAATTCTCCAAGTGTATGGATGGTCTTTCTTGGTCTGGAGGAATAAGAGCAAGTTCTGAGTCTCTGAGGGCAACCCCTGGAGGAACAGAATAAAAACTAGGTCCCTGGGAAAAGGAAAGGGAAGGAAACTAGCACTTATTAAAGGGCCTACTATGTCCCAGACATTGTCATATACATTCAATCCTTATAGTAGCATTTATATTGTTGTCATTTCCATGTTTAGATAATTAGAGGTTTGCTTTTACTTCTATTAGTTTCAATGAACTCAGGACATTTTCTTAAGATTACAAAATTAGTAAATGGTAGAGCCAAGACTGAGCTTCTTTTATATCCACTTGGCAAAAAGAACACACTATCAAAAGGATGATTACAAAAAACATGTTACAGTATGAAAAAATGCTTACACTATAATATTAAGTAAAAGAAGCCGAGTGCAACATGTCGTCTAAGTTAGGATTACCACTGGGAAAATGTGGCATACTTTGGGAAGGAGCTGGAAGGAAATACTGAAAATATGTTGATTTGTTGGTAGAGCACTTTTTCTTATATTTTGATTTATGATAATGATATAATGCCCCTGAATAGTAATTTAAAAAAGGAAAGCTGACACAAATAAGACAAATGTCAACTATCTGTTAAATCTCAATATAAAGTAGAAGGATGGGCTCAGAGTATACACTTATTAAATGTACTCTGAACAAACAAATAATTCTCTATACTTTTCTGCATCATTAAAAATCTGAAATACTATAACTGAAATAAGTTATTGGGATACTGAATCAACCACAACATGAAAATCAAGAAGTAAACATGAGACAGCAATATATTATATTAAAGATCACTGGATGGTTAAGATGCCCACATTATCCTAAGCAATCTGCAGATTCAACACAATCCCTATCAAAATCCCAATGGCATTTTTTTTTAAATAGAAAAATTTATCCTAAAATTCATAAGGAATCTCAAGGGACCCTGACCAGCCAAAAAAAAAAAAAAAAAAAAAATTAAAAAAGAAAAAAATTGAAGGACTCACACTCTCTGATTTTGAAACATATTAAACAGTAGTCAAAACAGCATAGTATTAGTCTAGACAGACAAATGCACCAATGGAATAAACCAGAAAGCCCAGAAATAAACTCTCATATATATGGTCAAATGATCTTGGACAGGCACGCCAAGACCACTCAATGAAGAAAGGACAGTCTTTTCAACAAACGGTGCTGGGACAACTGAATATTCCCATGCAAAAAAATGAAGTTACATCCCCAATCTCATATCATACACAAAAATGAACTCAAAATGGATCACAGGCCTAAATGTAAGAGCTACAACTAGAACTCTTAGAAGAAAACATAAATCTTTATGACCTTGGGCTAGGCTATGACAGACACCAGAAGCACAAGTAACAAAACAAAAAGTGGATAAATTGAATTTCATCAAAATCTAACTTTTGCACTTCTAAGAAATCATCAAGAACATGAAAAGACAACCCACAGGAGAAAATATTTGCAAATCACATATATGAAAACACTTATAACTTAATAATAAAAAAACAAATAACCATATTTAAAATGGGCAAAGGATCTGAATAGATATTTCTCCAGAGAAGATACACACACGAATGACCAATAAAAGCACACAAAAAGATGCTCAGCATCAACAGTCATTAGGATAATGTAAATCAAAACCACAAGAAAGGCTATAATAAAAAAGAAAGACAATAGCAAGTGCTGACAAGGATGTAGAAAAACCGGAGCCCTCATACACTGCCGGTGGGAATGAGCAATGGTGCAGGCACTTTGGATAACAGACTCTGGCTGTTCCGCAAATGATTAAACACAGAACTACTGCCGAGCAGTTCCACTCATAGATGTACAGCCACAAGAAACAAAAACACACGCCCACACAAAAACCTGTACACAAATGTTTGTACCAGCATCACTCATAGACAAAAAGTGGAAACAACCCAAGTGTCCATTAACTGAAGAATGGATAAAAAATGTAGCCTATCCATATAATGGAATATTATTCAGCCATAAATAGAAATGAAGTACTAATACATGCTACAGCATGGATGAACTTTGAAAATGTTAGGTTAAGGTGAAAGAAGCTAGTCACAAAAGATCACATATTATAATTTCATTTATATTAAATGCCCAGATTAGGCAAATCTATAGAGAAAGAAAATAGATTAGTGGTTCCTTAGGGATGGGAAGGTTAGAAAAAATGCAAAGTGACTGATAATAGTATGACATTATTTTTAAAGTGATGAAAATGTTCTAAAATTAAATTGTTGTGATGGTTGCATAGCTTTGTGACTATACTTTAAAAAAGCAATGAACCGTATACTTTGGATAAGTTATCTCTCAATAACACAGCTAAAAAAGAGATTTATGCATAAAGGAACATCTTCTGGACAACTGAAGTTTATTCCTTCAAGGACCAAAGCCTAAATGTTTTCCCTTTCTTTTCCGCATTTGAACAATTTTGTATTAGATTTGCCTCCTTCTCCCTCATTAAATGTATATCTTTATCTTCTTTTACAGAGCAGAATAGCTGCAACTGACTTCTTATGTATGTCTCAGGGTCATTTTAAACACCACTTTTTATATTGTGCTATAGCAGAGATGCTCCAAAGGGCCAATGGGCCATAAATGGCCCCTTGATACCAAGCTTTAGAAGTTATAAATGTTTTTTGTTTTTGCTTTGTCATTAAGTTTAATTTGTATTAACATTTTCTCCATCACTTTATTTAATAAATTTAGTTACTTTACTGAGATATAATTGCCATACAGCATTATGTAGGTTTAAGGTATACAAGTGTTGATTTGATACACCGATACATTACAATATGATTACTGCCATAGCATTAGGTAATACCACCTCTCTCATGTGACACAATTATCATTTCTTTTTTGTGGTGGGAACAATTAAGATCTAGTTTCTTAGCAACAACAGTATTGTTGCCTATAATTACTACGCTATGCATTAGATCTCCAGGTCTTATTTACCTATTAGTTGCAAGAAGTTGTGACTGCTGTTTGGAGTTTGTGTCTTTCCTCAAGTACAGACTATTTAGTTATATCCCTTATTGCTTGATGTGCCTATATAAACTATGGGAGTTTATATAATTTCATACAATTGGGTGCATAAAAATTTGCAAAGAAAAAATGAGTTGGAATTAAAAATCAGAGAATCTGTCCTGACCAGTTGGCTCAGTTGGTTGGGCATCATCTCTCAAAGCAAAAGGTTGCCTGTTCGATTCCTGGTCAGGGCACGTGCCTGGGTTTTAGGTTTGGGCCCTGGTCGGGGCAAGTACGAGATGCAACCAATCGATGTTTCTCTCCCTCTTTTCCTCCCACCTTTCCCTTCTCTCTAAAACAAAACAAAACAAAACAAAAAACAGAGAATCTGGTGTGTTTTTAGCCCTAATATTTATGTGTGACCATAGGCAAGTATATGTACCTGAGTTGTAAAACAGTGATAATATCTACAACAGAGCACAAAACTGAGAATTAGATATGATAAATGTAAAGTACTCGGTGTAGATCCTACCATATAAAAGGTAAAAAGCAATTGATAGTTTGTATCAGAGTCTCAAATCTACTAAATACTATGTGATTACATTGGACAAGTCTTTTCATCTCAGTTTCCACACTGCTAACATGGAGAAAAGATTTTCCCTCACCTCTCAGAGTGCTGAGAGAGCAAACTGATCACACATTATGTATATTTTTGTAACCATCAAACAGGTACAAGATATTATTCATTGACCTTGAGGATGACAAGAAGATCCTCATTAAATAAAAAATACTGTTTAATAAAAAGTACTTTCCCCCTTGCTAACAGTACATCTCCAAATGCAAAGGAATATATGGTGTACACCAAATCCATTCATTACCTGTCATTAGTAAGATGTTTATAGTCCATCCCAGAAAATCTGGGGTCATGCTCACTAATCATTTCTGAGAAAAAGCACCCCTTCTCACCACTATCCTCAAATCAATTGTTCATCAAGTACTCAGAGAACACTTTTTATGCACACAATCCTGAGCTAAATGCTGAGGGAAATTTATACAGAACATCAGTTCCTGCCTTTAAAACATAGGTTATTTTTGTTGGGAGACAATTCTTGGGCAATTAGAGGACACTGAATCTGCATTCTGACTACCAGAAGACCACAGTACCTTTGAATGTGCCTTATGAAAATAAGTCCTATGAGTTAGCCACAACTTCAAAAAGACCGAAGTGCTGCCCTGGCCGGGTGGCTCAGTTGGTTGGAGCACCATCCTGTACACCAAAAAGGTTGAGGGTTCAATTCCTGGTTCAATTCCTGCACATACCTAGATTGCAGGTTTGATCTCCAGTGGAGGCACATACAGGAGACAACCGATCGATGTTTCCCTCTCACACTCTCACACTGACAATTCATTCTCTGCGCCCCCTTCCCCCACCTTTCTAAAATCAGTAAACATGTCCTCAGGTGAGGATTGAGGGAAAAATATTTAAAAAACAAAAAACCAAAGTGCTGAGTTGCGTCATCTAAACTCAGTGCTGCACTGCATAGGGACTGACATAAACTGAGGTCAGAAAGCTTCCCCAAGGAGATACACCTTAAAAGATGGGTAAGATTTGGACAGGTTTAGTGTAGAATGGCAGGAATAGGGATTTTCTCATGAAATAAACCATAGGAACAGAAGTACAGAGGTGAGAAAGAACCTGAGGAGGGGGCAGTCTGTTTGAGGGTAGAGTATATATTGTAAATTTTATGTTGCAATTTGTCAGCACTATCTGCAAGTGCCTTATATCTTACAGTCAACCTAAGTATCTATTATGATGTCTTTGCTCCCCTAAAATATCTAATGACAGACCAAAAGAATGCCACCTGCCCTTCCTTATCCCTACACACTCTGAACCATTCCCTGCCCCATCCTTCCAAAAATGCGGGCTTTTACCCACCTCCATGTCATCTTCCTTTTTCCTCTTGTTTACCGACTCACTTCCTTCTTCATCTTCTTCTTCCTCCTCTATGATTCCCTCCACTATAGACTTTGAGCCTTCTGGACTTGTAATTCCTTCGCACCTAGGTTTTTTAAGAAACTGCTGTCACGAAACTCTCTTCTATACACAAACTATCTCAGAAATCCTAACACATAGCCTTTTATAATCAAATGTTCGTTAAAACTTAACAACGCTCCTCAGAGAAGGATGTGAGTAATGTGTTCTTTAAAAGTAGGCCAGAACTGTGGAAGGTCGTGCCAATGTACAACTCTACTCCAGGGGCGGTTTATAGTTCTTGCACCAATACTTACCCACAGAAGGGAGTACCCACTTCCTGAGGCATAGTGACAAGAGTTTTATTGGCATTATTTTATATAATCCTCTTAACAATCCTATGAAGTAGGCCTGAAGAGTTAAAAAATAGTCCAAGATCACCTAGCTCATGAGTGGATGAAGCTGATAGGCAAATTCAGGCCCAGTCACCTCTAAAGCATGATATTTTTCTACTGTACCCTGCTTATAGCAGTACAAGGCTCAAAGAGAATGATAAAAAGCCCCCACTTTTTTACTAGCTGACAGAAACTGGCAATTACAATAACCATGCCAGCTGAACCTTGCAGATTAGAACATCTGATCCAACCAGATTGTTACTATTGTTATTTTTCCTCTAAGGACAATATCACTTTAATTTTACAGAGCAAAAAACCAGGTTTCTTCAACACATAAATTGCAAGCAAAAAAATGAGAGAGATAGAAGTGGAACCTATAGAGCACATACTGAAATCTTACAGAGGAAATTGTGTTTGTCTGGAATTTGTTTCAAAATATTTTATGCTTAGAGGACACAGGCATACAGATAAAACAAGACTGTCCATGAGTCAGTAACTGTTGAAAATGGGCAATGGGTACCTTGGATTTCATTGTATTATACTATTTTTATCTGTCTGAAAATTTTCAATAATGCAAGGTTTTGAAAAAATGAGATACTGTATATAAAATACCCTGCACAGTTCCTGGAAAATGGCACCCATTCAATAATCCATTATCATTTTCATCGACTCTTTGTTTCCTGTCTGTTCCATTGGGCGACATTTTCTCAATTCACCTGAAGTTTATTTTGTGACTACACAGCAATACCTAGGACCCACGTAATGCTACCCAGGAAGGCCAATTAGGCTAAATAATCTCAGTTTACCTTAGAATCTGGCTTTCACTCAAGCTATGCTAAAGCTTTTATGCTATAATTTCCTTCCAACCACATTTGGCTTAGGAGGAGATTGCTATCAGAATGAAACCATACCACCAGCACTCGAGTGGACACTTCATTTTTAACGTCCCTTCTCTTAACTTTTAACACCTAGAGTTTCACTGATGAGGTAACCCAGTACTATACAGAAGACACTGTTTGGTCTTGGGATTTCTTAAAAAAACGGAAAAAAAAAGAAAAGAAAATCTACACAACTGGCACAACTGAACTCACTTGTAAAATTTCTAAAACAATGAAGGCATTCCAAGGATGATAGGATAAGTGTCTGAGGAAAAAGCAAACTATAATTCCCCCACCATGTTTCATTCTCTAACCAGCCCAACAGGGAAAAATAAGACCTACTGTTTGACTTGGCCAACCATTGAGACACGGGCAGACTCCAGATTTCTAATTTGGCCACTCTTCACACTAGAAGAAAAAGTAAGAAGGGGGAGAGGTTATTCAGCATCCTTCTTATCATGTCAGCAGGGTCAAATGAATAATTCTACAGATTCTGTGGGACCTACTAACAAGTTATGGTTACCACTGTAGCTTATATGGAGACTACCATTACTTCCCACTTGGTGACTATGTCTATAAACTGAGTAGTAAAAATTAAGCAAAGACATTGAGGCCATTCAGTTCTGAGAATATTTACCAAGAGGATACTATGTGTCAGGCCTGTGCTCAAGAAGCACATAATTCAGTGGGAAGAAACACAAACAGATAAGGCAAGGTTCAAAGGAATCGGCTTTATTTCAAATGAGTAGGTTAGAGAAAACTTCCCAAACGTCCTGCCTAAACTGAGAACTGAAGCTAAGAAGTAAAAGGTAAAAGAGGGCGGTCAGAGCAGTACTGCCGGAGGGCACACTGTACCAACAAAGGCACTGCGACGTGAGAGTCAGCAGGATGACGACTTTAGGGGTCAGGAGGAGGGACAAGCAAAGCGGAAGTGTGACAGGGCCATGACACAGAGCTGAGGAGCTTAGACTCCATCTGATTAGATTAGTTTTCTCAGAGGTGTCTAAGTATGCCTCAGGGCCAAGCAAAATGACTGCATGACACCACCATAAAGCAGGCCACCAGAACATACTTCTTTAAACCTCATTATTTAGCTTAAACAATCATGTAAAATTGTAAAGTGCACCCCCTTAGATAATCCTTATTATTTTAATGATAAACAGAAGTAATCAGAATTACTACTACATTTTTCTACCACGAACTGAATCTAAAGTAGTATAGATTCAGAATATATAAGCAATATTCATGATCACATATTCTGCTTTGATGACAGTTTAAAATTTGAAATATCTCTGTTCCTATTCAAGGCCAATCATGGGCACTGGTTCACACCCGCCTTCCTTTATGAGGACATTGTTTTCTTTAGTTATCCTATTCTCTCCTATGTCACCATTGTTTTCTCTGGTGGACATTATAAAACATCCTTTAAAAATATTCTCTAGCCTTTGAACACATCCTCGACTCCACTTTCACTACTAGATACTACCTCATTTCTCTGTTCTCCTATACAAAAAAGCTCAAAGAAGTTCTCACCTGCTTTCTCTACCTTATCACCTCCCATCCTTTCCTCAGCTAATATCCCCAACTTTTAACAGGTTACCTTCTGAAATTTCCTTTGCAAGGTTGCCTCCATCATGCCAATTCTAATGGTCATTTCTTAGCTCTCATCTTAAGTTATTTCTCAGCATTTGACACAAATGTTCTCTCCCTCCTTCTAGAAACACCTGCTATACTCTCCTGGCTTTCCTTCTATTTCACCAACTGGGCCTTTTCAGTTTCCTTTGTTGGCTCTTCCCCCTCTTCCCAAGCTTTAAATATTCTTGTACCTTTTTTCTACCACCATCAAATCCCTAGTTGATTACATTCAAACTTTGGGGTTTAAATACCATCTATGCAATAATTCTCCTTCAAATTATCTCTAGTTCAATCTCTTCTAACTACAGACAGTCCGATTTTTCAACTTTACGATGGTATGAAAATGATACTTAACCTTTCCACCTAGATGTATCATAAAATAAGCATTCCGGCTTTTCCAAATTAAAATCCTGACTCTCTGCCCCTTACCTGCTCCCATATCTACTTCTCTTTGTCTCTACCACTCACCCAATTGCTTGGGCTAAAATCCTGTAAGTCACCCTTGAATGCAGCCCCTCTCCCCATCGAGACCTTATCTATAAGACAGTCCTATCAGTTCTACCTTCAACATACATTCCAAATGACCACATTAGTTCTTCTGCTGCCATCCTTGTCTGTGCTTACCATCATTACTCTCCTGTACTACTACCACTGCCTCCTAACCAATCTCCCACTTCCATTATCACCCCCACTCCCCACTCCTTGCCCTACTGTTTTCCTCAGAGCAGCCAGAGTGGTAGAACCAAAATGCAAATCTGTATCTGCCCAACTTCAAAGCCCAGACTCTTAATGACCAGACCGTACTGCCTCTCATTAGGATGACCAAGAAAGCAAAAGCAGGAATGCACTTTGCTTTGAATCTTTACTGAATTAAATAGGCTGGCTTACTTAGTACTTCAACATGTTTTTTGTTTTTTTAAAAATCTAGAATACCCAAAATGGCCATGAGTCATAACTCAATTCAGATATCCATCAGAGTATAAAAGAAAATTAGCAAGTGCTTCATAGTATTCTTTCTGATTCTCAGGCTCAGAAAGCGGGGTCCAAAAATCAGTGGATTTCATAGAACCCATGGCATTTTAACATTCAACATATTAAAAGCCCTTATCCTATCCTACATCTGCCCCTAGAATCAAGACTATCTCCTTTAAGAGAAGGTCCAAGATGACTCTCAGGCTGGACTGGATACCTGTCTTCTCTATCTCCCGTGCTTCCTTTACTGTATCATGTTTATGCATTTACTTGTTGATGTTGGTATCCCCCACAAGTAAATATATAAGAACTAAGCCTGATTCATCCCCAGTTCTTACATCAGGTACTGATACATCTTAGGTACAAAAAAAAAAAAGTGTTTGCTGAATAAATTTAAAAAGTGATTTGGAATAATTTTCTCACTGGTTGTTACCAGGGAAGCAGACCAGAGTTCCTGAGCTACACGTTGAGCTGGCAGCAGCTGCATTCTCAATGCTGTTTGGGATCTCTGGTGCGTCTGAGCGAACAGCAGCACGAACACGGGATGGTAGAAGCAACCTCACTAAACACACACATCATTCTGGCAAGCTATTTTTGGCATGAGACTCTCTGTCCTAGGAAAACTCTCTTATGATATATTTACCAGGTCCTTAATTTCCATTTGATATCTCTGATTTAGTTAACACGTATGTTCTGCCTGCAGGGCAGCCAGCAGTATGACTTATTCTATACGAAAGTATGAAAGGAACAGAGAACAGCTTTTGCCCTCATGATGCGGAAAGGGCATTAAGACAGATTAAAATTAATTTTTAAAAAAGGATATCCTTTAAGGGAGAATTAAAAGGTTTAAGGGGTAAACGCAGGACAATATAATATAGACTTAAAGGTCTCAAGCTATTTTACTGAGGCAGTGATCTGTGTGGTTTAGAGGAGTTAGAGACAGGGTTCTGGAGAAGGTACTAGAGATGGATTTTGAAGAATAGGTAGGAAGATAGGATACTGAAGATGTTTTATATAAGACTGATCTCCTTGGGGGAAGGGACAGTGTTTTACATATCTCTGAATCTTTACCCTTCAGCACAAAGTGTTTACTAATATTTAATCAAATGACTGAATTAATGAATAAATTAATGACTGAATAGCCTGTACTTAAGTGAAAGCCATAGACAATTCTGTCAGTAATTTTTATGAAAATGATTTACCCAAAGGGTTTTTTTTTAAGGTTTCATTTATTTATTTTTAGACAGAGGGGAAGGGAGGGAGAAAGAGAGAGAGAGAAATATCAATGCGTGGTTGCCTCTCATGAGCCCTGCACTGGGGAACCTGGTCCACAATCCAGGCAGGTGCCCTGAGTGGGAATCAAACCAGTGACCCTTCAGTTCACAGGACGGCACTCAATCCACTGAGCCACGCTGGCCAGGGCCCAAAGGGTTTTTATTTACCCAAAACCCAAATAAAAACTGAAAAAGGAATCTACATCTATCTTATGTTTCTCCATCATTTTCTCTAGAACACAGAAAGTGAATCTAGAACCACGGAGCATCAGAGGTGGAAGAGGTCTTAGAGTCTCAATTAGTCTAAACTCTCACTTTTACTAAGATTATAGGAGGTACTATAGTGTATTAGAAAAAGGAACTGAGACAAGTCTGAAACATTCAAAATACAGGGTCTGGCAGAAGTAAGTTTTGCTCGAGTGTGGTTAATAGGTACGTGAATATCTTGCATGAGATGGACAGCAACTAGAACATTTCAGCTAAAATGTCATATGGTGTGCTTACATGTGATATTGTTATGTTACATAATTATGTGCTTATGATTTTGTAATAAAACAGGGGCATTATTTGTGCTGGACCCTGTATTTATTTTTAAATTCCGGTCTTTACATAATTGTTTCTACCCATGAAATTACAATAAAGCTAAGGCGAGAAATTATTCCTTTGAACTTGGTGCTTGAGCTAATGAAAAAGAAGGCTAAAATCTAACATTTAAAATATAGACAATATAGATTTGTGGATTACCTCCATTCAATGGCATTCTCCAGAGACTTGAAGGTTTTAGGACGACCACGTAAGAAATTCTGCATGCTATTAAGGGCATCCATGGCTGTACCTAGATGTTAAACAAAAATTTTAACCACAGCACTTACCATTTTCCAAGCATTTACACTTACTGGGCCAACTATATACATCTGTCCCCAATGACAGCAGAGTTCAGTGCCGCTTGGGGAAAAAAGATGCAGTTTAATAAAATTCAGAAGACTGATGTGATAGCCAGGTTGCAAGATGGACTCCAATGATTTTGCCTCCTGGTATTCTCTCCTTCGTGAAGTAACCCTACAATGAACAGGGCTGCCTTGTATAATCAATAGTGTGACTGCTGAAACTGGGTCATGGAACACACGGCAGCTTCTTTTTAAATGTTAAATAAAATTAGGGGACATACATATAATTTAAATGTTATATAGCCATAAAAGAAGTTTATGAAGAGTTTATGTCATGGAGAATGATTATGTAATGTGGGGTACAGGTGAAACTGGGTGAAGGTATCAAAAAGTACAAACTTCCAGCTGCAAAATAAGTTCTGGGGATGTAGTGTACAGCATGGTAACTATAGTTAATAATACTGTATTATATACTTAAAAGTTGCTAAGAGAAGAGATCTTAAGTTCTCATGACAAGAAAAATAATTTTTTAACTATGTGTGGTGATGGATATTAACTAGACATACAGTGATCATTTTGCAATATATGCAGGGTGGGACAAAAGCAGGTTTACAGCTGTGAGTATGCAATACGCAGAGTTCATTCTTGTATTATTATTTATTATTGTATTATTTCCCATATGAACAACTGTAAACGTACTTTTGCTCCACTCTGTACATACATCAAATCATTACATTGTACACCTGAAACTAATACAAAGTTATATATCTATAATGTCCCAATTTTTAAAAAAACGTGGAATGCCTTTGCCTCAAAATAGCATAAAAGAAAGATGCAAAAGACAAAGGGACATACTTCAAGATGAGTGAAATCAACAATAAATTAAAACACGAAAACAATAATCTACCATGGATAGCTCTTATAAGTCAAAGATTTTGATTCAGGTAGCTTAGCACAAGAAAATTTACCTTCCACAACATCAATCATGCACAGACCCAGGAGGCTTGGCACCAGGTTGGATGATGCTGTGTGGACTGCAATAGCACCACCCATGCTATGTCCAATTAGCATAATTGGAGGAGGGAGGTCCCCATACATGGCTTCAACCACATTGCCAACATCTCTGCAAAGAGAAGGAAAAAAAGCTGGAAATGCTCTCTGACAACACCGTAAAATAGTTTTCTTCCCTAACTCCTTCCTTTGATCTGTAACTAACAGTTCTAGGACTACAGAGGCCTACTGGGCCACCTTACAAATGTAACTACGTAAAACTCCTAACATGTCCTCGGTATCTACTCGTGTAGCACACACCAGCTCTTCTGATAAATGGCAGTTTAAGGGTTAAGAACCCAAATTTTCTGACTTTCATTTACATCACACTTTCACTGTTCCACACATTTAGTATAGTTACATAAACATATACCTTTAGTTTAAACCTAAGTTTAAAATTCTGGACTAAATATTTAACTGCTCTATGCTTCAGTTTCCCCATCTATAAAACAGAAAAACAACCTTATTAAGCATTATAATGTAGTGAAGTTTGGAGTCACAAGGTGAATTACATCTGCAGTCTATTTTTTACTATATGGACTTGGATTAGTTATTTAACCTCTCAGAGTTTCAACATCTATAAAATGAAGATAAGAGTATCATTTACTATTCTGAATTGCTGTGAGAATTAACTGAGTGAATGTGAAAATACTTTGAAAAGAGTAAAGTGCTATACAAATGTTAATTATTATAATGTCATGTAAAGTTGTCTGAAATATTAACATAAGTGTAAGTATATGTTCTGAGAAACTAGAAAGATGTTCAGAGTTAATTTTTACTGGCTTCTGTCCTAGTCTTTAATTATGAGTGGAACTGTTTAACAAGGCCAAACCTTACAGCTTTGAAAATGAGAACTGAAGTAGGAACTTAGGTTTTTATTTGCTATAGGCCTTCTTGGCTACAGCAATAGGTAAGTATGGTGTGTTTGTAGGAATCATGGGCTCTACTGTCTTCTTTTGGGAGTGGCTGAGTCAGTCAAGTTCAAAAGAGTTTTGTCTTGCTGAGTGTCACTACATTCCTCAAGCTCTCAGACAGTGTTAGCCAAATACAGCAGGTGTGGATGTAGGGACATAGCTTTTCAAATATGGTCCCCACACTATTCGGGAATAGCAAATGTAAATGTTTCTTAAGGAACTAATCTTAAAAACCTCACACAATTACAGGTGTCAATCCGGTAGCTGCAGCATCTGCAGACAATCTGAATGGGTGATAAAGGAGGCCACACAATTTTATCAGTGAAACAAGTAATACTGTAATATTCATTTGGAGTTAAATTTAAGGCTAAAACTTTTAGTTAGTAGCAGATATAATGAGTACAATAAAAGGATGCTACAGAAGATTATCTAAATCCAGGTCTCCTTAAAATACTGCATGAAGGTAGAGAAGGTCTGAAACAAACCAACTTAATATTGTTTCAAAGCTTAGGAAAGGTGTATTTCATCTTTCCTAAGATGAAATTGGTTAGGATCAATCACTTGATCATCTATCACCAAGAGAAACGTATTTTTACTAAAGTTAGTCAAAGTATTCAGTCACCAAGATTAGGGCCTTATTTGAGACATGTCCTAAAATTTCAGAAAAATAAAGATGAAGTAGAGGGGATTAACTACAAATCTAATCTGTGACTGGATGTACCACAATTTTGGTAGTTGCTCTTTAGGGGGATTCTATCATACTTATTAATACTCGGTTCATTTCCTGAGAAGCATATCAGACCTAGTGGAAAAACAAATATCAGACTAACCCGAGCTCAAATCCTGCCTCTTCTATGTTCAGTAGAGTTGCATCTTATGTAGGGTATAGGTTCTAAAGTTGATACGTAAGGTGAAAATCATGCTGTCAGCACTATTTAAAAACCTCACTAATCACCCCTTAAGCATGCCTGTTTTGGGATTTTTGTTTTGCAGAGTGACCAGATTAAGAAATCATATAAATATTTTATTGATGAGACTATTTCAACAAGAATTCAGACTCCCAGCCAAGATGGAGGCATAGGTAGGAACACTTTGCCTCCTCGCACAACCAAAAGGACAACAAAAAACTTAATAACAAAAAATAACCAGAACTGCCAGAAAATTGAACTGTATGGAAGTCTGACAACCAAGAAGTTAAAGAAGAAACATTCATTCAGACCAGTAGGAGGGGAGGAGATGAGCAGTTGGGGCAGAGAGGACACGCAGCAAGCTAGTGGCTGGCAGACTGGGTGGTCCCATATTTGCGTGCTGATAAACCAGGAGGAACAAATGGAGAGTGAGACAGACCACGCAACCCAGGGTTCCAGTGTGGGAAAACAAAGTCTTAAAACCTCTGGCTGTAAAAACCTGTGTGGGTTGCAGGCCAGGAGAAACTCCCAGTCTCACAGGAGAGTTTTTTGGTGAGACCCACAGGGTCCTAGAATGGACTCAAACCCACCCGCCTGGAAATCAGCACCAGAAGGGCCCAATTTGTTTGTGAGTAGCAGAGGAAGTGACTAAAAGTGAGGCAAGAGCTGAGCAAGCAGCATTTCTCCCTCTCTGACCCTTCCGCCACATACAGCATGGGTTGCCCCACCCTGGCAAATACCTAAGGCTCTGCCCCTTACTACATAACAGGTGCACCAGACAAAGAAAAAGAAATATGGCCCAAATGAAAGAACAGATTAAAGCTCCAAAAAATAGAACTAAGCAATGAAAAGATAGCCAGCCTATCAGGCACGGAGTTCAAAACACTGGCAATCATGATGTTCACAGAAATGGTTGAGTATGGTCACAAAATAGAGGAAAAAGTGAAGGCTATGCAAAGTGAAATAAAAATATACAGGGAACTAACAGTGAAGGGAAGGAAATCGGATCTCGAATCAATGATTTGGAGCAGAAGGAAGAAATAAACATTCAACCCGAACAGAATGAAGAAATAAGAATTCAAAAAAATGAGGAGACACATAAGAATATCGACGACAACTTTAAACATTCCAACATCTAAATTATAGGGGTGCCAGAAGGAGAAGAGAAAAAGCAAGAAATGGAAAACTTATTTGAAAAAAAAAATGAAGGAGAACTTCCCCAATCTGGCAAAGGAAATAGATTTCTGGGAAGTCCAGGAAGCTCAGAGAGTCCCAAAGAAGTTGGACCCAAAGAGGAACACACCCAGGCACGTCATCATTAAGTTACCCAAGATTAAAAATAAGGACAGAATCTTAAAAGCAGCAAGAGAAAAGGAGACAGTTACCTACAAAGGCGTTTCCATAAGATTATCAGCTGATTTCTCAAAAGAAAACTGACAGGCAAGAAGGGGCTGGAAAGAAGTATTCAAAGTCATGAAAAGCAAGGACCTACATCCAAAATTACTCTATTCAGCAAAGCTATCATTTAGAATGGAAGGCAGACTAAGTGCTTCCCAGATAAGGTCAAGTTAAAGGAGTGCATCATCACCAAGCCCTTATTATATGAAATGTTAAAGGGACTTATCTAAGAAAAAGAAGATGATAAAAAATGTGAACAGTAAAATGATAATAAATTCACAACTATCAACAACTGAACCTAAAAACAAAAACAAAAATGAACTAAGCAAACAACCAGAACAGGAACAGAATCATAGAACTAGAGAACACATGGAGGGTTATCAGCAGGGAGGGGGAGGGGAGAGAATGGGGGAAAGGTACAGGGAATAAGAAGCATAAATGGTAGGTACAAAATAGACAGAGGGAGGTTAAGAATAGTATAGGAAATGGAGAAGCCAAAGAACTTATATGTATGACCCATGGACATGAACTAAGGTGGGGGAATGATGGTGGGAGGGGGGTACAGGGGAGAGAGGAATAAAGGGGAGAAAAAAAATGGGACAACTGTAATAGCATAATCAATAAAATATACTTAAAAAATAAAAAAAGAAAAAGAAAAAAGAACAAGATTTGAAATTATTGGCTCTTCTCATTCTTGGTAATCATCATCATCAGTTATGGATAATTTTAATTTTAATTTTCTTTTTAACTTTCTTGTGCCAGTTACCAACTTATTGTCTCTCAGCTCCAATTCACCTTGCATTGCATTTTCTGCAAATTGGATCTAAAGCCTTTAAATGCTTTTTCTTTGCCAGCTGGCAAGATGTTAAGAGGACATAGGAGAGACATTGTGGAAAGAGAGGGTTTTGTTCCCATTTCATGTGTGTTTACTCTACCAGTTCCTATAACCTGCAGTTCCCTACTTCCCACAGCATGGGAAGTTCCCAGCTACTGCATCACATACAGCTTCCCCAGTGCCAACTTCTCCAGCAATTCATCCCCCCACCCCCAATGTTTTTCTTTCCTAGTTTTGTTGGGGTATAATTGGTATACAAAACCAGTGGTATATAATTAATATATACAATTTTTAAGTTTGGAGATTTATATTTATATTTGTGTTGACGTCACCACAATCAAGAATTACCTTGATCACATCCATCACCTCTAAAAGTTGCCTTGCATCACTTGTGTGTATGTGTTTATGTTTGGGTACATGCAGTAAGAACACTTAACATAAATCTGCCCTCTTAAACTTTTAGGTACACAATATCTTATTGATATCTACGGGCACCATGTTGTACAGCCGATGACTGGAACCACCTCCAATATTTATGTGGCAGAGTGCCTCTGGCGAGAGAATCTCCCTCTGAACAGCTTCCCCTGGGCCCTAGGGAGCAGAATTATGACAAGTTCTACCAATGTGACATCAAAGTGACTTCTTGCCTCCGTTCAGAGCCACTGTCATGAGTTCTCCAGAAAGGTTTAGATCGCAATCTCTACCCATTAGTGTTTTACCTCAGCCCAAGGAATAGTGGCTGCTTCTTACATCAGCTATTACTATATTCTTTCTTTCCTTTAGAATTTTTCTCAGCTTTACTGAGGTATAATTGATAAATAAAATTATAATATCCTTAAAGTGTACATGATTTGACACAGATAAATTGTGAAATGATTCCCACACCAAGTTAATGAACACTATGTTCTTTAGAGTTCTCTTTACTTCTTACTAGCCAATTCTTCATTACTGCAATCCCATATTATGGTTAATAAAATTTTTAAATTAAATTTTCCCTGTTCAAATTACTAAGTGGTTTCTCTCTCCTGTGTGTCCCAGACTGATACATTACTGGTAAGGTCCTGAATTAATTCTTCAATTCCCTCTAGAAAGCCAAGTCATCATCACCCTTCATCTGGTTGCCTGGGTACCTAAACAATGTATTTCACTTTTTTGTCAACAGTCAACAGACTTTTTAAGTCCTTAAAAATCATTCACAAATCTTTCCACAGATTTAACTAACATGCTTATTATTTCAGGCTTTGTTCTTACATTACAAAGGCATTAGGAACAACTGAGGGAACAGATTCTTGGCTCCCTTTCTGTGGTTTCTCAGGCATTTGTTCACTGAGCAAAATGGTATTCACACATTGTTCGTTCTCTCTCCCCCTCCCACTCTATCAAGCACTATAATTGAATGATCATAATTTTGGTCTATTAACTATGTGACCTCATATAGTTATTCAACCTATCTGATCTAGTTTTCTCACTGGTTAAAAAAAAAAGGTGATAATATCTATACTACAGAGTTAATAATGTAGATAAATTTATATAACTTAAGTAAACTATTTATTCTTAATAAATGCTTATTTTATACTTAATAAAGCCTGGCAAATAGAAAGGACACAAATAGCACCTACTATAACAATAAAATTATGGCCATATGAGTTTGGGTTCTAAAGGAAAAACCATTTACTTTTGGTTTAAAGCTGCTAAGCTGAGAAGGGACAAGATATTTTTGGCCAAAGTGGTCAACTACAAGTATTAGGTACATGCATGTATGAAAGTAGGGTAGTGAGAAGAATTCTGCTTACAATACAGGGTAGTGGTTCCCAAACACCAGTCATAGGACTGGCTATATCAGACTCCTCCATAAAGCTTTATCAAAATATGAATGCTCGGATCCACTAGCAGAAATACTAATTCAGTTGTTGTGAGGTAGGGCCAAATCACCTGTATTTCGATCACTTTTCAGGTGATTCTGATGAGCAACCAGGTTTGAAAGCCACTGTATATGCTACATTCATCTTTTGAGGCCTAGGGTATAACTACATTTTCCTTTAATACTCTGTTTCTGTCTTACTACAAAAGTTGGACGAAGGATGTGGGCAGGATACCTTAAGAACATTTCACAGGGTCTCTTGTATACAACTACTTTGCCAAGCACGGGTCCCCAGCTGATATCCAAATCCTATTCAATAATATCAACAAAAGAAAATTTTTCAAAAGACAACACAAACTAAACTGTGCCCCAAAGAATTTTCAAGTGCTTTATGTATGACTATCACATTGAATATAACAAGAAAGATGAATGTTTCTTTCAAGATTAAATAGTGAGGAGACACCAGCTATGTAAGTAAAAAAAAACAAAGAATGTACTAATTATTGCCCAAAAATCTCACCAAGAGAATGATAATGGTATACTACTCTTTATAATACTAATGAAAACCAGGTGATGTATAAACAATATTAGATTACTTACTTTGCCATTGTTTCTGCAGACAAGTCTTCAGAATTCTTGACTTTTGTTTCACCTAAAAAAATATTAAAAACAATTTTTCTAATCTTCACCTGAGGACATTTTTTAGTTGCCTTTGGAGAGAGAGGAAGGGAGAAAGAGAAACAATGCCCTGGTTGGTGTGGCTTGGTTCGGTGTCGTCCTGTGAAGTGGGTTTGACTCCCAAGTCAGGGAACATACCTTGGTTACAGATTCAGTCCCTGGTGGGTGTGATCGAGAGGCAACTGATCTATGTTTCTCTCCCCCTCTTTCTCCCTCCCTTCCCCTCTCTCTAATAATAAATCAAATCTTAAAAGAAAAAAGAAAGAAGAAACACTGCTGCGAGAGAGAAGCAACTGGTTGCCTCTCATATGCGCCCAGACTGGGTATCAAAACTGCAACCTTTGGTGTATGGGAGGGACGACACTCCAACCAACTGACCACACCAGCCCAGGCTAAAAAGAGTTTAAAAAAAAAATTCCCAAGGATAGAAATTATAAATGCAAGAGTATTCTCTTTCAAAAAATCTCCCTTTTGAACAATGAAACAGGGACTTTATCCTTACATATGAAGAGGGACTCAAAACAACCCGGAATTTATTTATAAAAAGGTGTGTATTTATTCTTACATGTTTAAACTTCAGTCACCTTCAAAGTTCTCTCCATTTGATCAATACACCTATTGAGGCATTTTTCCCACTGCTCAAAATAGTTTTTGAACTTGTCGAGTTTTTATGCCTTGTAGTTCTTCTGATGTTTTTTTGTTTCACCCCTTCCGCATTGGCAAAACGTTTCCCTTTGAAGACTATTTTTATCCAGGGAAACAGAAAACAAAATGTCGTTCAGGGCAAGCTCAGGTAAACAGGGAGGGTGGGGCACAGGGGTTATACCATTTTTGGTGGAAACTGTTGAACACTCAGTGCAGTGAGGGGAGGTGTGCTCATAAATCACCCATCATGAAATCGGCAAATGTGTTGGAAGAGTTTTTAAAAAAATTCACTGAAGCCCAATACAGTCTCTCACAACAATACCAGCTGGTACACTGAAACAGATGGGTTCCTAGAACACTGCCCTAGCGGGAAAAGCCTGTACTACATAAGGGACCTGCTCTCCAGAAGATAATTCTGGGGTTATTTGGGTCCCCTTTCATACGGTGGGCTTAGCAAGAATTTTCTGTTACAGACATATCTTTATAGTTGGACACCTTAAGAAGATAATTATGGTAGCCTAAAAACGATTTATTCACATTCCTTATACATCACAAATATCAGAATTTGGTTACATTAAAAGGCATTTTCTTAGCACAACAACAACCTATATATGTGTCTGTATTTACAAAATATTTACAAAAACTGCAAGCTAGAACTTCCCTCAAAATGTGCAAATGAAACAGACCAAGTTATTTGATGGCCACATTGAAATCTGTAATATTTAACACTATTCAAAGGGCTTGGTAAATATGTCATTCAGTCAGAATTAAGAACGTCACTCACCATGACCTCGCAGATCCAAAGCCACAATCCTACATTGAACCCTACTAATGATGGCTGCCTAGGAGGAAAAGGAAAAGTATAAGATATATCTGGGTTAGCAAATCTTTCCCCATTACCAGTAACTTTGTTGAATGAACTGCCATCAGAATTCAAGGATATCAAGACAATCAAAAAACTTTCCAATTTTAAGCAAAATTTTTTAAACGATGATTTTCTGCTTTTTTGTTGCACATAACAGTTTTATCCCAACTTCAAAATATGGCATTTTCCAGCTAAATCCTTCAAATACCTTAACTCTTTCTAGATTTTCATGAAACACAGAGTGAGCATCTTTAAGTAATAATTCTCTGTATTCTGCTATTAACTATGATTTTCATCCATATTCTTTGGTTATCTTTTCCCTACCCTGGAAGGGAAATTCCCTAAATGAGGACCATGAGTCAGTTAATATTTTGGCTCAGGATATCATACAAATGTAACATTCAGATCATGAAATAACTCTGAAAGCAGTACAAGCCATGAAACCTACCAAAGATTCACTTAAGATACATGTAGGAGTACACACAAGCTTGTACTGCAGTTAAATAAGAATATATTTAAAAAGAAATCATATATCATGGGCAGCTACAATTTTAGACGTTTAAACAAACCTGAAATAATTGGGGATCTTCTTCCTCAAATGAACTAAATTCTTTGACAATAATACATCAAAACTAATGTTAGTAAATGCCATCAACATTTTCTAACTTTTAAGAATAAAAGACTGTGCAGACTAACCCTCACATTTCATGAATGAAGAAACTGATGCCATAAAAAAGGAAATTATTTGCTCAGGGTCATATAGCAAGTTAATAGTAAATATATAACCAGAATCAAGGTAAGTTACCCATGTAATACTCAAAGTATAACACAAGTCTAATTCCTTCCTTCCTCCCTCCCTCCCTTTCATTTATTTAAGAGAGATGGGAAGGGATAGAGAAAGAAAGACTGAGAAACATTGATGTGAGAAAGAAACATTGATTGGTTACTGCTTGCACATGCCCTGACTGGGGACCAAACCCTCAACCTAGACATGTACGCTGACTGGGAATCTAACCGGCAACGTTTAGTTTTGTGGGCCAACTCCCAACCAACTGAGCCACACTGGTCAGGGCACAGTCAGATTTCATAAATCACATTTCCCTTCGTATTATTTTTACTTTAAGTGATTAAATATATCACCTTGAATATATTCTTATTATAAAAATGTTGAAAACATAGAAAATAAAAAAGGAAAAAAAATTCTTTGACTTGCTATCCAAATGTAGCCCTTAGTCATCTCTTTGAGTATTTCCTGTAATCCCTTCCTCCCAGCTTTATTATTACTGACATATGTGTAAGTTTAAGGTGTACAATGTGATGATTTGATACACACGTATACTGCAAAATGAGTACCAGAAGAAGATTAGTTGGCACCTCCATTCCCTCACATAATTACTGTGTGTGTGTTGATAACATTTAAGATCTACTCTCTTAAAACAGCTATCAAGTATATAATATACTATAATTCATTATAGTCACCATGCCATACATCAGATCCCCAGAACTTACTCATCTTATGGATGGGAGTTTGTACCCTTTGACTGACTTTTCCCCATATCCCCCCTGCCTTCCAGCCCCAATCTCTATTCCTATGAGTTCAGCTCTTTTAGATTCTGCATACACAAGAACATACAGTACTTGTGTTTATGTGCCTTATTTAACCTAGCATAATGTCCCTAAGGTCCTCCATGTTGTTGCAAAAGGCAGAATTCCCTTTTGTATGGCTGAATAATATTCCTGTGTGTGTGAGTATCACATTTTCCTTATCCATTTATCCAATGATGGATGTTCAGGTTGTTTCTAGGAATGGGCTATTGCGAATAACACTGCTATGAACTTGGGGGTGCAGATATCTCTTTGAGATAGTGTTTTCATTTCCTTTAAATATTGTCCAGAAGTGGGATTGTTGGATCATCCAGTAGTTCTATTTTTAACTTTTTAAAGATGCTCCATACTGTTTTCCATGGGCTGAAACCAATTTACATTCCCACCAACAGTACACAAGAGCTCCCTTTTATTTTATGCAGCCTCACCAATACCCTTGTCTCTTATCTTTTTGATAATAGCCATTACAACAGTTGTGAGGTAACAGATATCTCATTGTGGTTTTAATTTGCATTTTCCTGATGGTTAGTGATGTCAACCATCTTTTCTTGCACTGTCAGCCATTTATATTCTTCTTTGGAAAAATGTCTATTCAAGTTTTTTGCACATTTTTAATCAGATTTTATTTTGCTACTGAGTTGTATGAGTTCCTTATATATTTTGGATATTAACCCCTTATCAGATAGATGGTTTTCAAATATTTGCTTCTATTCTATAGGTTGCATTTTCATTTTGCTACTTTGTTTTGTTTGCTTACAGATGCTTTTTATTTTTTTAAAGATTTTATTTATTTTTAGACAGGGGAAGAGAGGGAGAAAGAGAGGGAGAGAAACACTAATGTGTGGTTGCCTCTGACGCACCCCCTACTGGGGACCTGGTGCCCTGACTGGGAATCAAACTGGGAACCCTTTGGTTTGCAGGCTGGCACTCAAGTCACTGAGCCACACCAGCCAGGACAAGATGCTTTTTAGTTTGATGTAGTCCCACTTGTTCATTTTTGCCTTTGGTGTTATACCCAAAAAATAACTGCCAAGGCCAATCAATGTCAAGTGACTTTTTCCCTGTTTCCTTCCAGTAGTTTTAGAGGTTCAGGTCTTACATTTAAGTCTCTAACACATTTCAAGTTCATCTTTGTGAGTGATGTAAGATAGGGATCTAATTTCATTCCTGTGTATGTAGATTAGCCAGTTTTCACAGCACCATTTATTTAAAAAAGACTAGTCTTTCCCCCATTGAATCGTCCTGGTTCCCCTGTCAAATATTAGTTGATCACACAATGCATGGGTATCAGAGGTCTTGATTCTATTTCACTGGCCTATCTATTTTTATGCCAGTACCATATTGTTTTGATTACTATAGCTTTGTAATAAAGTTTGAAATCAGAAACTGGGATGCCTTTAGCTTTACTTTCAATCTAAGTGCTTCAAATGAATTATCTAACTTTCTCCTCACAAGTCTTATTCAGACATAATTTTCATCATGTTACAGGTGAGGGCATTTTACAGAGAGATTGAGTAAGTAACTTGCCAAGGGCCAAACAGCTATGAAATGGCAACACCAAGATTAAAATCCAAGCAACCCAGTTTCAGGTGGTTCTTAATCCTGGTTGCCTAACAGAATCATATAAGGAGCTTTAGGAAATACTACTGCCCAGGCTAACCCATCAGAAATTCTGATTTGTCTGAGAGATCGGGGGTGGGGCCATGATAGCTACGCATTTTAGAGTTCCCCAGGTGATTCTAATAATTCTAAATTCAGCCTAGTCCTAGACTACAGCAAGTAAAATCTGATTTTTAGTAACATTTTGTTGTATCGCTTTGTTATCTCACCTTATTATCTCCCTGAGAACTAGGCTGGGAAAATACCAGCACAATTTTTGTAGCTGACAAAACAGGTTCTGAAAGGTATATGAAGTATTGGTGAAGGTGTAGAGAAACAGGTATGCTTACAAACATATATCATCCTCGAATTTTATAACTTTGGCTAATTTGATGGGTGAAAAGTGTTATTCTTTTACTTGATATTTTCCTTGTTAATATTAAGATAGACCCATTTTTATAAGTTTATATATCCTCCCCTGTTACTTTTGTGCCTTCTGCAATAGATATTGTAAACTCATGTTAAACTGAGTGTCTGAGTAAAGCACTTTATCAAGAACTGCACATCTCGTTTATTCTCACAACCACCCTATTAACTAAATGGTATTATATTCATTTTATAGATTAAGAAACTAAAGCTTGGTAGATTAAGCTGTTTTGAGATCCCAACCCAAGTCTATTTACAATGAAAGACTCTTAAAATCTTTGCTGTGTTATTTGAACATGTGTCATCTGCATTTTTCCTATTAGACTTAAATCATAATATGAACAAGAGGACAGCAAATACGTTTAATTCTCCACTGTATCCACAGCACCTCGCATAATGCCTGGTAAAATGCAGGGATTTAACATTTTCTGATTGACTAATCTTGTTAAAGCGTGAACTCTCAACAGGAGGGTTGGGGGACCTAGAAGAGGGTTTGGGGAGGATAAATGTTATGGAAGGAGACTTTACTTGGGGTGGTGAGCAAATACAAATACGGATGATATATTATAGAACTGTACCCCTGAAACACTTAATTTTATAAACCCATGTCACCCCAATAAATTCAATAAGAAAATTTTTTAAAAGGGTGAACTCTCATTTTTCTACCTTTAGTAATCCAGCACAATACCTGAAATACAGAATATACTCAGTAAATATTTGCTACATGAATTGAATTAACTGGAAGAAGCAACAGGATTCAACAAACACTTCAGATTCAATGCCTGGCTTCAATCAATTCACACTTGTTTGGTCACAAGTCCCTCAGAGGTACCAAAACTGAAAAGAACTGAAGGTTGGCAAAATTTAGCCCGCTGAGGCTGCTTGTATTAATGAGCTCCCCCTGTTCCTTTCCTCTCTCAGCCAAACTTCAATTTCTGCTTAGTTCTGGATGCTCTCACAGCAATAGGCCAGTCTGTTTCACCCAGTACTTGCTCACGGAGAAGCCTAGAGAAGCCCTAAGTATTGTACCATCCACCATATATGATCAACTTCATTTTTATTAATTCTTTATTTTTAATCTTCACCCAAGGACATGCTTATTGACTTTTTAGAGAGGGGCAAGGGAGGGAGAGAAACATCAATGTGAGAAACACCAATTGCCTTTCACATATGCCCCAACTGTGGACCAAACATGCAACCCAGGCATGTGCCCTGATCAGGAATCGAACCCACGACCTTCCAGTTTACGAAATGAGGCTCCAACCAACTGAGCCACACCAGCCAGGGCACTATAACAATTCTTTATCCCTTGGTTACATTCAGTATATTAGTCATTGCTAGTATACTGAATTCCAAAAAATTAATTTTCTAGAAATCTAAAGCTTACGCTTTAAAACAACATAATTTCCCTCTCTTAGTTATCACCCTTTAATCAAAAATTATCACGCACATACATTTTTTTCCCCTGTTCCTAAAGCCAAAAATAGAAGTGCTTTCTCTTGATAGTTAATAGAATTTATTCAGGTGAATCTCTGGTACCCCCCCAAAAGACCCACAAAGCATTTAATGCAAAAATGATCCAGGGATTTTATAAAACGATGGCTAAGAAGGAACTTTAGGATATACTCACAATTAAATGCTACAATATGCACTATGCTAGTACACTACCAAGACGATGCTCACTTTTCTTCTGCAGAGGGCTCTGCCTGCTTTGAAATAGCCCCAATCTTTAGAAGTTCTGCCTTATGTGTGTCAAAAATACATCTCTACGGTTCCTGCCTGAGTCTGCACTCTTAGGCGGCAGAACTGGTCTTCACAGAAAACGGACACTGCAGGTAGACAGAGGTAGGTTTGAGTGTTGGTGCTATGACTGGCTACTATTTCTCTAAATTCCAATGTTCTCACCTGCCTAACCTCACAGAAATATAAAAAGGATTAAATGGAATCATGTAGGTAAGCACAGTACCTCGCACATAATAAAATGTTTAAAATATCTGGCTGATTTTTAATAAACTAATATTACAGTTGAAAGCAAATATTATGCCTCCCGAGTCTGCTTTTCTCAGGCCAAACATTTTCAGTTTGTTTACTGAATGCCATGGTTTCAAGTACTCTCATGTTGGCTGCTCTTTTCTGGACAAGTTTCAGTCTGCCCATCTCTTTTGAACTTGTGAAATACAGAACTGAATACAACCTTGAATACAACTTTTGAAATATAAACTCTTTCCTTTGAAAAAAGTGTCTAGTAAAAGAATCAATCTTTATGTTACGAAAGTAATAAAAGAAAGCATATAACCGAAAGAAAACTTAGAAAATAGAAAAACAGAAAAAAAGTTTTTTCCATAGTGTTCAGGAAAATGTTTTTTTTTTATTTTTAAATATATTTTATTGATTATGCTATTACAGTTGTCCCATTTTCCCTCCCTTTCTTCCCCCCACCTCCACCGCCCCATTTCCCGCCCTTTAGTTTTTGTCCATGGGTCATACACATAAGTTCTTTGTCTTCTACATTTCCTATACTATTCTTAACCTCCCCCTGTCTGTTTTCTACCTACCATTTATGCTACTTATTCTCTGTACCTTTTCCTCCTCTCTCCCGCTACCACTCCCCTGTTGATATCCCTCCATGCCTTATATAAATCCCTTTAACATTTCATATAATAAAGGCTGAGTGATGATGAACTCCTTGAACTTGACCTTATCTGAGAAGCACTTTATCTGCCCTTCCAAGGAGAATTGTTTTAAAAGGTTATATATTATCTTGTCTTATAGGTACATCCAGTTTATTTAGCCATTTACTTATTGTTGGGCATTGGGACTGTTAATTTTAGACAAATAGCGTTTCCTGTAGTTGGTATTTTTCTTTAGAACAGATTCTTAGAAGTACAATTTCTGTGTCAAATGGTATAAATATTTGATGATTCAATCACAGTGTAAATTACTTTCCCAAAGAGTTCTATTTACAACACCACCAACAGTGTTTGAAAGCATTTGTTTTCTAGTACCTATGCCAACATTGAGGATTGGTTTTGAAAAATATTAATTTGATACACAAAGAGATATACTTCCTATGAATTATATGTAATTACTAGTGAGAATGAACATTCTCTGTTTATTCAACATAACTATCTTTGTCAGGTCCTTTGGCCTCTGTCTCCTGGAGTTTGGGATTTGTTTTAACGATGTCATACAACTTCTTTATGTATCAGCCATATGTAAATGACTTATTGCTGTTTGATAAAGCCTTTAGGAAAATTACGTACTTTTCTGCTTTCTTAAACAGAATATAATGAACAAAACTTAACCTCTGTTAATTGTTCAAAGTTGGCATTAACTTATTCAAGGAAGAGCTATTGAGCATGAACTCCATGCCAGGCCCTGGGTGCTAGACATACAAGGGTGAATAAAACAGTCTCTGCCCTCAAAAGTCTCATGATCTAGCATCATAAATATCAATCAGAGTTGTTCATCTCTTCCTTTGTCAATATACTTGTCTTCCTGCTATGCTAGTGTCTTTGTGATTCTATTTTATGCCTAATTTTACCAATTATTATCTGGGTGAAGGTCTGAGGGAAATCCTGCCTCTCGTGATTAAAAGGTGCTTGAGCAATGTATTCCTACTATTTGCCAGAGCTGCCTCTGGATTCACAGACATGCTCCAGTGCTTGAGGAAATATGAGCTCTAGAGTCCAGTCAATTGCAAGAGCACTAACTTTTATGTAGCCATTTTTCTTTTCAAAGCACAGTCACATATAAACACATTCAGTAGGCTGGTACACTGTCAGGAATAACAACAAAAAAGGGCAGGTAATTTAACCAGCCAAAGTCCAAGCTATAAAGTTAATTAAGTGGTGGGGAACTTCCTCTGTTGCACCAGTAAACCAGGTAAGCAACTGGGACACAATGATCTACAAAGGAGTTTCACTAAGTGTGAGAATCAGCAGATACTTCAGATTCGGTTGTTTTTGATGATTTAGAAAAAAGGAATCAAGTGGTCAAATACATCTGGAAGACATGGCTGAAATTAAATAGATTTACTGAAGAACACCCTAAAGGCTTTAAAACATACTGATATGTGGGATGAATTTCCAAGAGAGGTATGAAAAAAAGGATATTGTATGTAATGTTTCTCAAACTCATTTAATCACAAAATCCTTACTTCATTAATTTTTCATGGAATTTGTTATTTGTAGACTATATTTTGGTAAAAGAAGAACTAGAGATATCTGCTACAATGATAACAAGTATAATAATGTCAGCAGCTATTTATCAATCACTTCCTCTATGTCAGGCCCTTTCCATGTTATTTCATTGTCCCAGTTGATGGGATGAAATTATTTAGTATCAATACATGTCAATAGCTTATTATAATAATACTTGTACAGGCTTTATCATTTACAAAGTTTTCATATCCATTACTTTACATAATCTTCAAAGAAACTCGGAAGTGTAAGAAGACTGTACATGGAGAATAAAGGCTTATGTGGCTTGCTCAAGGGCTTGAGTAGCTTCCTCAAGGATATACTACGAGTACTGGTAAAACTGGAGCTAGAAATCATATCTTCCAACTTCCACTCCATTGTTCCTTCTCTCAGCGTCAAAAGCAATAGCTGTTTTGTGAAAAGTCTATTCTAGCCCTATCTAGATCCCTCATCTCTAAAGGCTCTGAATGTTCAAATGGGCAATATTAGCTCTGATTGTGCACTAGACTACTAGGGAGCTACTCAAAAGTTCAAAATATATAGTCAGGCCACCTCTAGCCTACATATGTAACTCTCTTCAAATTTTACAAAATCCTGTAACCCACTAAGTACTATCCTTGGAATAAAGCTTTTCCTATCCACAGACTACCTTTTGCCCAATTTCTTATGAGGCAAAGCCTGGAGTCACTATCCCTAGCAAGTTTCAACACAGTTGTCTGCGTGTAACATGCCAATTAAGATGGCGCCTCTTTCCTCTCCCCAGTCCCACATCTCTTTCCTTCCATGTCTCCAACGTGTTAAGCTGCCCAGTGACAGTGTATTAGCTTAGAGCAGAGCCAGGCAAGTCATGGTACAGAAGCCATTTCTGGTGGCTCTGACCTTGGTTCAGGGCAACTAGGGTATATCTATTTCTATAACTGCTAAATTAGGAAAATGTTGCTGTTATCTGTTCATTCAAAAAACATTCCCCGAGCACACAATATGTAGCAGGCAAAAATAAACTATGATCTTTGCCTCTAAAAAAGCTTACAGTTTAGTTGAGGAATGTAAATGACTAAAGCTATGCTAGTAAGGACTGGAAATGTGGCTAGTCCAAACTGAGATGTGCTATAAGTATAAAATATGCACTGGATTTCAAAGACAGTGTAAAAAATAATGTGAAATATCTCAACAGTAATTTTCACATTGATTACCTTTTGAAATGATAACATTTTGAGTACAATGAATTAAATAAAATATATATTAAAATTAGCCCTGGCTGGTGTAGCTAATGGTGCTGGTGGTGGTCAGTGGATTGAGCACCAGCCTGTGAACCAAAAGGTCACTGGTTCAATTCCCAGTCAGGGCACATGCCTGGGTTGCAGGCTAGGTTCCCCAGTTGGGGGTGTGCATGAGGCAACCAATCAATGTATCTCTCACATATTGATGTTTCTCTCCTCTCTTTCTCCCTCCCTCTCCCAATCTCTAAAAATAAATAAATAAAATCTTTGGAAAAATAAAGTATATGTTAAAATTAATTTCACCTGTTTCACCTATTTTAACATCCCTACTAGGAAATTTAAAATTACATATGTGGCTTGCATTATATCTCTATTGGACAATACATGTCTAGAGACATGAAACAGCCTGGCATGTATGAGCAAATCATACAGCCATATCCTAAAGCAAAAGAAAGGAAGTAAACAAACAAGTCAGGGACAAATCATTTAATACAGTTGAGTAAGTACCTATGTTTCAAGAATCATTTCAGGCATTTGGGAAACAAAAAAGAGTAAGACATTTTCCCTGTTCTCAAGGAATTCGCAGAATAACAGACAAGACCAGAAGGTGATTTTATATATTTAATCCCAATAATCCTGCCAGAAACAAAATTATATATTCAGAAGCCTCCTTAACTCTACAGCCATCTGGCTCCTAGTATCTAGGACTACATTCCCACTTGCTCCCATTTTATCTCCTTCAGACTCCCTAGTGGTAAACAGAGGAAGTGTGTGTATCTGTTTGATATACAAAAGGAGGTATGGCAATTTCACTTTAGACAGGAATGTTGCTAGGATCTCTCTTTGCACAAGGACTGCCCCACGCCAGAGTCAAGGATATTAGGAAGATCTATAACTAACAGCATTCACAGAGACACATACCCTCTACTCCAGACCAGGGTATCATCAACCAAATACTGCTTACTTCCTAGTAGCTCACAAGTACCATTAAAATACAAAATATTATTTGTAAAAAAAGAAGAAATATTTGCCAAATACTTATGGGACATCTCCACGTATAAAGTATTACAATAAGCTCTGTGAGGGAGACAAAAAATAGACATTATCTCTAGCTGAAGCACCTAGGTAGAATATGCCTGCTTATCCATTACTTAGATTACTGAGGCCACATAAGAGGCAACCACACACTGATTTATCTCTCCCTTTCTCCCTCCCTTCCCCTCTCTCTAAAAATAAATAAATAAATAAAATATTTTTAAAAATAAAATGCTCTTAAAAAAAATGGGCAAAGGACCTGAACAGACACTTTTCCAAGGAAGACATACAGAGGGCCCGGAGACATATGAAAGAATGCTCAACATCACTAGGTATCAGAGATGTAAATTAAAACCACAATGAGATATCATTTCACACCGTCATTAATGGCCATCATTAACAAATCAATGAACGAGTGCTGGTGAGGCTGTGGAGAAAAGGGAACCCTAATGCACTGTTGATGGGAATGCAGATTGGTACAGCCACTGTGGAAAACACCATGAAATTTCTTCAAAAAACTAAAAATGGAACTACCTTTTGATCCAGTGATTCCACTGCTGGGATTATACCCTAAGAATCCTGAAACACCAATTCAAAAGAACCTATGCACCCCAATGTTCATAGCAGCGTTATTTACAATAGCCAAGTGCTAGAAACAGCCTAAGTACCCATCAGTAAATGGGTGGACCAAAAAACTGTGGTACATTTACACAATGGAATAGTACGTAGCAGAAAGAACTCCTACCCTTCATGACAGCAATGGATGGAAACGGAAAGCATTCTGCTAAGTGAAATAAGCCAGGTAGTGAAAGACAAACACCATATGATCTCACCTATAAGAGGAACCTAATCAACAAACAAACAAGTGGACAAAATAGAACTAGAGATATGGAAATAAAGAACAAAGTGACAGTGACCGGAGGGGAGGGGCAAGGAGGATCATGAGGGAAAGAAGGGGAGGAGTTCAGTCAAGGAGCATGCATAAAGGACCCAAGGGCATGGATAACGGGGTGGGGACTGACTGTGGGAGCAGGGGGGCGGAGGGTGCATGTGGGGCAGGAGAGAGCAATAGGAGGGAAATGTGTTCAACTGTAATTGAACAACAATAAAAATAGTAAAAAGTAAAAAATATATATATATAAAAAAATTTTATAAACTGAAGAATTCATGCACTGAAACCCACCCAGTTAAGAACCTCTAGTTTATCTTTGGCCTACCATGATAAATATAAAATTGACTGACATCCATAACCTTCTTACATCAGGTCACATGAGTGAGCACAGAAGGAAGAGTTAGGATAGTCAAATTCATCCAGAAGTAAACAACGATTTTGCTAACATCAACTTCTACTATCAACTACTTACTTACCGTGAACACAGCCCAGGAAAGGGCGGAATGGCCTCCTCCATGCAGAAGGAGTAGGACAGGACCCTCTGAACCACTCTTATAAACTCGAAAAGTGTATGAATAGTTAAAGAAATCATATCTAAGCTTTTGTTCACTGAAGTTTTTGATTAATTACTCACAATAATGCTGATTAGAAAACATGTAGCTTATGCAGCACTGAGCTACATGCAAAGCTGCAAACTTCCAAACCTAAGAGACACTTAAACAGAAGTTTCTGAGATAACAAACCTCTGTTTTTGAAGCATGGACTCAGTATGATCGTTTTTCAATAGGAAAAAAAAAGATTCTCTTTGTGCTTCTGAGGACACAGTCCCTGGTTTCTAGACACCAAAAACCAGTTCAACTCACTTAACTCATGAAACTTTCCCCTGGGCTGTTAAGATATATATCAGTTTCAGAAATTTAATTCTTAATCCTTTCCCCATGCATTAGACAATTTTAAGCAAGTAAAATATTGGCATCGACTTATAGGTAATATTCCATACTGCATAAAATAACAGGTGAAGAATAAAAATGAAATAAACAATAGGAATAAAGAATATTTTAGGAACTAGATAACTTTTTTAACTTAAACAACACTATAAGCTTACTGAAGAATAAGCCATTCTGCAAAGGATATATCCTTGCCAGTTTCATTCTCTACTTCTACATCTTCCATGGACTCAAAGTACTGACTCCAAGGAACAGGGGAAAAGTCCCGCTTTCTTCCAGGGCTAAGGAAATAAAAAGAAGGAGAGAGATTTCAAGTAAAAAATAGTTATGCATGAAAAAGTA
>PVJI01004760.1:0-104471 GCA_004026765.1 Micronycteris hirsuta | reverse complement strand
CGTTCCTGAGAGGCCTCGCACGCAGGAGTCGGCTAGAAGGGTCTCCGGGGTGAGGTCTGCGACTTTCCAGTGCGAGGGGAGATTTCTGATTCCTGCTGGAGGGGGAGGCAGGGGCAACCGCTTCTCCGCCCCAGGCCGCGCAGCCCCTCCCCACAGCAGCCCGTGCACACGGACGAGAGGAGCCCCCCCCCCACCCCCGTGAGAAGCTGCCGGCCTCACACCGCTCCTGGCTGTGCGCACAGGGAAGCCAGGGCACTGGCAGGACCTTTTTTTGTGGTCATGTAATGCAGACGAGGCTTTGATTCCAGAGATGGCGCGAGGCCCGCTGGGCATGGCGGACGGGCTGCCGCTGGGACGGGGAAGGACGGCAGCTCTCTGCTCCTCCCCCCAATGCCACACACCCAATCCGATGATTTCCACTCTCGGGCAAGCAACGGTCTACAGCCACAATTATTTTTTGAAAAGGGACCCCCTGCCATTGCCACAGAGGGGTCCCCTGGGAAGTCCGAGGAGGTCTGGGAGACGCCATGAGGTCAGCACCCAAGGTCTGAGGAGGCTCCCGGGCCCAGGGGCAGGCAGCGTTCCCAGCAGGGCTCCATCCGTCCCACCCGTACTTTGTCCCGCCTGCCTCGGTGGCCTGACCCACCCAACAGCCCTGAGAGGTCAGCAAGGGAGCAAGCCCCCCTTTCACCAAGGAGGAGACTGAGGCTCCGGGAGGAAAGGCAAGAGCGCAGTGAGGTTGGGTGGGGCCAAGGCAGGGTCTCCGGAGACGTGACACCTGGTGTGTCCCAGGATGTCGGGGCCAGCCCAGAGCCCTTGAAAGGTTAGGACCTGCAGGAATTCCAAATCCCTCTGATAGTTTCCCCCTAGGAAAAAAAATGTCATGCAAATAAAACTGCATGTTGATGCTTTTTGTGAACTTTGGGTGAAGAATCTCTCAGAGCACAAGTGGGGAAACTGAGGCCTCAAAAAGGGACAGGACTTGCCAGGGTCACAAAGTCCAAGAGTGGCTGAGCCACTGTCAGAATCGGAACACCCAAACCAGGCTGCAAAAGATCAGACCCCACGGGGGGGTGGGGGGGGTGGCGGCGGCGGCAATAAAAATGGGAGCCGCTTGGCTGCACGGGAGCCCAGGAACCCACCAGCCCAGATCCTCAGACCGCAGTCCCACAGCAGCGCTCTGGGGAAGGTCCCCAGTTCTTCTCCGAGGGGCTGCTCTAGACTGCAGAGATTATTTGCAGTTGAAACCCCCTTCACAGCATGCAGTTCCCCCCAACTTCCCAGGGCTCTGTCGTGGTGTCTTGACCCTTATGTGGGTGCCCCCACCCTCACCCTGGCGGTGCTGCCCCAGCAGCAGCCCACACCTGTGAGGTCTCCTCAGCGGACTTCCCTAGGGCTTTGCCTGCAGGTGCAGCAGAAATCAAGCCCCCCCACCCCCACCCCATCCCTCCATCCCCAGCAACACCAGTGACTGCCGGGAGCAGGACAGCGAAAGCCCAGCTTCCTCAATCCTGGGGGGCACCCTCTCTGAGGCACAAGTTCTACTCCAAAGCCCCCTGTAGGGTCAGGCTGAAGCCCAGATGTTGCCTGAAACTGCACCTTACTTGCCTTCCTCCCCTCCCCTTCCCTCTGGTCTGCCCTGGGAGCTCGCCCTGCACCCATCACGGGCACACGACCCTCACCTCTCACCTCGGGTTCTGCCTCTGCCGCACCTGACCCTGGACAGCTCTGCACAGACCCCTTGGCCCTGGAAGCAAGCCTGACCCATTTGGTGAATTCACAGGGAGCAGGCAGGCTGGTGGGCAGCAGCTGGTTAGTCTTAGACAAAGGTATCGGTCACCCCACAGCTGGTCCAGAGGCCAGGGACCCCCGTGCCTGGACTGGCAGGCCCATGGAGGTGGACATTTTCTCCCACCCGCCACCCCGCCACCAAGTACTGGAAGCCCTTTCTGAGCACTTCACCCCCGGGGACCCCCTCACGGAATGGCTGTAGTTCTCGGGCTGCCTCACAGACGGTGGCTTCAGGACTCGGGTGGGAGGGAAGCTCTCGGTCCCTCTCTTTGCCTCTGCAGTGCACACCCGTGACTTGGACGAACACACCCCCACCCGCCCCCAGCATCCATCTCTCCTGGCAACACCTGGACCATCCTTGGAGGGCCACCCTCCATAAGCTCTCCAGACTTCACCAATAAAAACACGGGACCCTCGGTTCCATTTGAGTCTCAGAGTCCATCCTTGTTTAGTATAAATATGCCCCATGTAGTACTTGGAACAGACTTCTATGAAAATTGATATTTGCCTGAAATTCAGATTTAACTGGGTGTCCTGCATTTTATCTGGAAGCCCTAGCCCTCCGCCACTTCCATCCATGAGGTGTGGCCAGAGCGGATGTCTCCCCTGAACCGCAAGGGTGGAGGCACATCCCGGCCTGACCCATGGGAGCTCTGCGCATCCCTGGCCACAAGGCAGGGCCCAAGACCCAAGCCAGGCCTAAGAGAGGCAGCTCAGGATGCCAGTTCTCTTATGCTGACATTAATGAGACGTGAGGGTGGGACTCTGCCACTGAGGAGAAGATTTTACCTCTTTATGGGGAGACTCTGTCTAAAAAAAAGCCAACCCAGAGGAAAACAGGTCCAGGAGGGGAAGCCATGGAAAATGCGTCCTGACCGCACTGTCAGAAGCGCCTGGATCAAACTATACCTGAAGCTAGTGTTTCCCTGGACTTTTCAATTCAATGAACCACTGAACTGCCCCCTTTGTTTAGGCCAGTTTGAGCCTGTTTTGTGTTATGAACCGCTGAATGAGTCCTGCTCACCCCACCGACCCCTGGCACAATGCTGGGCAGAGTGTGTGCTCAGAGAATATGCAGGCAGCAGATGTCTGCAACTTTGTCCTTCACTGGGGAAGGTAGCGTGGGATCACAGAAAAGTCTGGGCTTCGAGGTCAGACAGGCTCCATTCCCACCCCAGCTTGGCCCCCTCCTCATTCCAGCAGCTTACACACTAACTCAAGTCTCTGTGAGCCTCAGTTTTCTCATGCATAAAGCAAAGATACTAGTACCTGTATCCAGGGTGCCAATACAATTTTGTTGCCCAAATTGGGACACTTTTGAGAGTGAAAGGGGACCTATGAACAACCAGGCCAGGACAACAGGAGTGACTGGAACTGTCATGGGCAAAGGGACCAGCAGAACCTATAACCACAACCCACGCAACTCCACCTGCCCCCATAGTGCACGCCTTCCATCCTGTCCCCCCGCCCCTCCCTGCCCCTGCCCACAACACTCCCCCGACTCTCCCTTCCTACCTACATCCTAATTCCTACTTCCGGCCTCAGCTGGAGAAGCCATCCCGGGGCCCAGACCCAGTGTGGTCCGCTGGCCACCTGCACTGCCCACTCTGGTCCCCGGCACTCTGTATTGTAATGACCAGTGACCCCAGCGTAGCTGGACAAACTCACGGGGGACGGGGACTGTACGGTTCTCCCTCGTCCCTGAAGGCCCTGCGGCGCTGGCCCAGCATCTGGAACAGACAGATGCCAGAGAAGCAAACAGGTGCCCCTCCTTTTCCTCCTCTCAGCAGGTGCTGTGTTTTCTCTGTGTCCGTAAAAACATCCTGGGTGAGCTGTGGAGCAGGGACCGTGAACCCTGGAGGAGGGGCTGGCAGGGGCAGCGCCGCCCCGGCAGGCCAGGACATGCTGGTAATGTTCTCAGAGCTAGCAGCGACTCTGGGGACAGCAACCCCAGGAGGCCTCGCCCAGTGCAGCGGCGGCGGCGGCAGCAGCAGCGCGCTGGCCCTCTGATGGCTTTCATTGATCTGGCGCCAACCTGGATTGGACCTGGGCCGGTGGTCTATTCCAAAATCCAGCCCTGGCTGCTGCTCAAAACACAGGCCCGGCGTCTCCTGCACCCCAGCCAGCTCCGTCCTCCGCGCAGCCGAGTCACTGCCCAGAATGCAAATTGGACAGGTGTGCGGGGCCTCTCCAACCTGAGCCCGAGGCTGCGATGTCCCCCACACAGCCCAGGGAGTCCACACGTGAGCAGACAGCATCCCCTGGGGCTGCCTGGCACCATCCCATGAAGCTTCCCCGGCCTGCCCTGAAGCAGCCTCCCCGCCTGATTTCTTGGTTCAGCCGGCTCCCCGCCTGAGGTTGGCTACCTGAAGGACACTCTGCCACAGCAGTGCCTCGGCTCACACCCCACACGAGACGGCACGCTGCCTGTTTGTTTTCACAGGACCCCTCCCTGCTCTGCAGCCCTCGGGGGCTCCCCATTCCTGACCAGCTCACACCCCTCCGAGGTCTCGCCCCACCTTCCCAGTCCTGCCCAGGGGACCCAAGTGGTTACAGTGAGGGAAAATACTCGCCGGGGAGCCTCACGTGAGGCCTCAGTTTCCCCAAAGGCTTTCCTGCTACAACAGTCCCATGGGCTCAAGATGGGGTCAGTCCAGCCAGGCCCTGACCCCCGTCCGTCTCCTGTGTCAGGCCACCCGAAGGGCCACCGCGCGCTCACAGAGCCACGGACGGCCTGTCTCGGGAGCATTCGTGCTGTGGGGCGCGGCAAGGTCACTTGCGGATCCGAAGGTGTCCTCCCGCCACACTGGGGACCAGCCCTGCACCTCGCTCTGTACTTGTGACAGAAGAGAAGGATGGCTGCCCCTCCTTCCCCCAAAAGGGGTGATGTTTGCGACTGCCTCCAGCAGCTGCTGGTCGAACACGCAGGAGGTGTGAATGCACACGGGCATTTCTGCTTCTGCCGTCGGGCCCACGCCTGACCTGTGGGCGAACTGACCGCTCTGGGAGGGCTGCCGGGAACGGGAAGGCACTAAGAGCGCCCAGGGCCCGGCGCAGAGTGGGCGCCATTTCTGAGAGCACACACGCAGCGGGCGGAAGCACCCTCGCGATACAAAGGACCGGTGAGCTCCCGGGCACGCTCATTCAGTCGCCACAGACCACGCAACACGACCCCGGACACAGCAGGCTCGGCACGCCTGTGGCGCAGGGAAGTATCTCGATAAATGGTGGCCATCGCCGCTATTGCTCCGGCTGTTATTTTTACTGCTATTGCAGATGCCGGCGAGAACCGTCATTGGAGAGAAGAGGAAGATATCGAGGCAGATGCACTGTGCAGGGGCGGGGGGCGCTCAGGCACGAGAGAGGGGATGGGAGCTGCAGGGGAGGGAATGAGTGGGGGAAGCATGGAGGGGAGGGGAGGCTCTGCCTGAGCAGAAGCCTGGCGGCTGGATGTTGGAGGCAGCAGGGCCTCGGGAGAGCCAGCTCCCCAGGCCTCAGAAGTCAGGCCAGCTTTCAGTTCCCGGCATTCCGGCCCCAAGTCCCCTACCGGGCCTGCTGCCCAGCGTGCTCACGTCCTTCCAGGGCCCGGGATGTGCGGCCAAAGCAGCTTCATCTCCTCCGACTCGGGCCCAGAATTCCTTGGCCAGCCAGGACCACGTCTCCCCGAGGCTGACACGGCCCAGCTGCTGGGGTGCCTCCTCCCGCGCTCCCGCGGAGGCCCCGCCAGCTCCTGAGCCGACGACCCTGAAGCTGCCGGGGTCCCAGCCCCGGTCCCAGCCACGTACTGGGTACCAACACCAGCAAGTGCCGCTGGGCACCTCTGTTGGCCCTCAGCACCAGAATGGCGGCCGGTACCACGTGGTCCAAATCTGATTCTAATGACAGGTGTCCCCACCCTGGAGCAAAATCCCTGGGAAGGCCAAGTTTGGAGGGAAAAGGAATGAAAACAAACGCTGTCCATTCTCCAAAGCAGCACGTCCTGAGTGTAGCAGCATGTCTGACCCTTCAGGGGAGCCGGTCGGGGACACACCACCGCAGGCCCCACGGCAGTCCCCTTCCTCGGGTGGCTCTGCACAGCCAGCCACAGATATCCAGGCCGGGCCGCTGTCTGCGACCCTAGGTCTGGTTGCCTGGGGTCTGCTCCCACCTACAGATGACAGCCCAGAGCCCTCGGGGACCCTGGGGCTGCAGGATGGGGCTGGGTTACCAGGGGCCCCTGCTGTCCCCAGGTAGGGACAGTCTCAGCAGGGCCACTGTAGACGGAGCAGACCCCTAGTTTGCCCGTGGAGGCCCAAGAAGAGAAACCAACCGGCCCCTGTAGCCACCAGTGACCACGTGCCTGTGACCTAGGGTCACTTAGAAGTGGGCTGACCGCTGTAACTGCCGACGCTTGCCAAGTGCCTACTCTGTGCCATGTGCTTTCCACGCATCTTCTTTTCATCCCTCTGCAAAATCCCTTCTAGGACTGCACCCATTTTATAGATGAGAAAACCGGCTGAATCACAATGTAAGTTCCACCTCTGGAAAGTGGCAATTCCAGGGTCTGTGGTCGAGAAAAGAGACCCCTCGAGCCACCGTGGGGGCCCCGATGTGTTCACGCCCTTTGCTGGTGCCCTCCCACACTGACTCTGAGCTCAGCCGTGTGCCTGCCCCGGCCAGTGGGACCAGAACAAATGGGATACCAGCAGAGACTTGATAAGCCGCTTGGGTGTCCCACTTCCTCTCTGGGACGCCTGTCACTGCTCATGGGAAATGCCTGGGCTGGCCTGCTGGAGGGAGGTGACGTGCTCATGAAGGACTCAGCGTGTCCCAGCCAATTCTGTCCCAGACCAAGCAGCTGCCAGTCGACCGGCCGAATGTCCTCGGAAGCAGGAGCAAGCCCGACCCAAGTGGGCCCGGCCGGGCCCGGCCCAGATCAATAGAAACGCTCACCCAATCCATAGCTGCGTGACAAATAACGAACTGATGGCTGCTCCGAGTCACTCAGCCCTGGGGTGGCTGTGACACAGCAACAGCCGGCCTGGCGTACACACGTACATATAAAGTGCAGCTGGACACACGCAGACATGTGCATGCACAAGCTTACACTCCCTCCACGGCCCATTCTCCTCTGACACAGGAAAGGCTCCTGGGACGAACAGGGTGACCGGTGACACTGCCTGGGCGGGGAGGCCCACTGATGTCAAGGCGCTGCCCTCCACACCGGGCCGCCACTGAACTTCTGCCTTGGGACCAGGCTCTGAATCCCGGGCCTCCGACGACACCCAGGGAGGGATCAAGCGTGACCGCAGCCCTGGTCACACCTGTGCACCGTGTCCCTTAAAGAGACCATGTCCCGCTCTGCCCGCTCTCTTCCACACGTGTGAGGCGACGCCCTCCCGCATGCCGGGGGCGGGTCATCTTTCTGCCGTGCAAGCCGACGCTCCGCTGCACCTCTGTGCGGTTCTCTGTGGTTGTGAGCAAATGGCCCCCACGCCGCGTGGCTTCATGGCTGCCTTCTGGCCTCCACTTCATCACCTCTCTGAGGCTGCGGGTTGACTGGTTCAGCCGGTCACCTCTGCCGGTGGCTCCTGCGGCTCAGTGTGGCTGCTGGCAGAGGGGGGCTGGCCTGGAGCCCCCAAAACAGCTCACTCTGTGTCTGGGACCTTGGCAGGCGTGGCCGGAAGGCCGGGCTCGGCTGAGCCCCTGGGTTACCTGGGCTTCCCTCCGTTCTGTCTTGGAGCCTTCCTCTGTCCCTGTGACTTCTCCTCAGGGTCCCCCGCCGGGTCACCGCACTGCTCGGAGCTCTCCAAAGCACAGGAGCAGAAGCTGCCAGGTCTTCTTAGGGGTTCCTTCCAGAGCCTTCTATTGGGTAAAGCAGTTCCTGGACATACCCAGATTCTAGGTAGGGAATAAACTGCACCTCTCAGCGGGCAGGCAACAAAGAAGATGCAGCCACTTCGCCACAACCTCTGGCCTCTGACCTCCTATGTGCAGCCCACGTGGCCCCACCCCATGCGGCGGCAGCACACAGCCCGAGCGGGGGCAGAAGTGCACCTCCTACCTTCACGCACAGCAGGCCTGGGAGGGGCCCGCAGCATATACATCAACTACGCAAGCGTGCGTTCCCGCCATACCCACAGGCAGCTTTGGGGTGAATGCCCAGGCGAAGGCAGCAGCAGGCTCCAGACTCCAGGATCCCTGCTGGTGCCCAGACGCCATGAGGCCCCGTCCAGAGCGAACACATGAGCTGACCGACCGGGGAACAGCACTGTTCCCCCTGACGCACGTACACAGGGACACCCGGAAGGTGTGAGGCCACCGCGTGCTTTGCGAAGAACTCAGCCTGGAAGGGGCCACCTGAAAGGCTGAGCCTCCCCCGGGCCCTGGGAGGCTGCCGATCTCTCCCAGGACGGAGCGGAACCTCATCTTGGCGAGTGCTCTAGGCGGAGGCCCGGGGGACTGCTGCAGGGAGAGCAGCCCTGGGAGGGCCCTTAATCATTTAACTAAAATCACAGTCGAGGCATAATTAGCAGACAGCTCCAAATGCACGATCTGAGGCCCATCGGCTCTAATGGACTAATTAGCAGAGACATCCTTGGGCGGGCAATGCACTCTGGCCTTCTCAGAGACATCCCAGCGAGCCCGCAGATCAAGGCTGGCATCTGGTCCAGAAGCGGCCTTCCTCCAAGCTGGGCAGAGAGACAAATGCATCGCTGGGCAAGAGAGGCACCTTACAGCACACACAGCCCCCCGACACACGACCCCGCCCTCCCCAGATTCCACGACTCGAGCCCTAGAGGATCACGACCACGGAGGGGGATTGCAAAACAGCCCGACATCACCCTGGATCAGAAAAACAGGCCACCAGCTCTGTGGAAGCCCACAAAGTACCCAGAACCACAAACTGACCACAGAGAGCGGGCGCTGGCTGTTCGGCCAGCTCTCTCGACCCACTTGCTTCTGAGCAAGCAGCGGGGACCCTTCATGGCAAGGAGGACTGGACGTCTCAGCGAAGAGTGGGCAGGAGACAACACTAAGTCTGCATGTTCGAGAGGCCCTGGAGGCCTCCGGTACGAGCGTAGGTACACACAGAAACGTGGCACACGGGCCAAGTGAACACACAGCAACAGCACCAAACCCTCCAGCCTGGATGCCAAGGGCTCCCTGGCCAGACGAGGCCGGGATACCGGCCACCAAATGGACGAAGCACTGAGTTCGACAGCAACCCCGCATTCGAGATTCACGGCACACCTCGGATGGTCAAGGCTCTGAGACCTCCTGCAGCGAAGAAGCGTGTTTACTTGGTGTTGCATCTACTCTTTTCAAAACTTGAGTGTGGGCTCCCTTCTTCCCCGGGTGGGACGCTCTATTTGGGAAACACCGTCCCGTGCGAAGCTATGTGCCAGCACGGGACCGATGTCACAAAGTACAGTCCCGTAGGCAGAGGGGCCAGTGTCTGCACGGGAAGCACAGAGACACTTCCGCCTCCATGAAGAAATAGGCTCTCTCTCGTTTTTCTTAAAACAAAGAACTGCCCTGGCTGGTGTGGCTCAGTGGATTGAGCGTGGGCTGGGAACCAGACGGTCCCAGTTCGATTCCCAGTCGGGGCACATGCCTGGGTTGCAGGCCAGGTCCCCATGAGGGCCATGTGAGAGGCAACCATACATTGCTGTTTCTCTCCCTCTCTGTCTCCCTCCCTTCCCCTCTCTCTAAAAATAAATAAATAAAATCTTTAACAAAAAACCCACAAAGAACTGTCTTGGCTCATCTCCCGTCCCCCACCACCCTAATCTTTGATAGAATGTTTTTCTATGAGAGAAATACAAATACCGTATTTTTCGGACTATAAGACGCACCGGACCAGAAGATGCACCTAGGTTTTAGAGGAGGAAAATAGGGGAAAAAATTTTGAAGCAAAAAAATGTGGGAAAATATTTGATAACATAAATAACATAATACTTCACCAGTGTAAATGTAAACGGAACTCAGGTAAGCTACATTCGGACTATAAGATGCACCCCCATTTTGCTCCCAAATTGGGGGGAAAAAGTGTGTCTTACAGTCCAAAAAAGGCAGTGTATTTATTGAAAGGAAACCTATCTCTGTAGGAAAACATCCACAATAACCGTGATGAGGGAACATGAAGACAGAAACAGGACTGGTGGGCACAGGGCTGGGGTGGGGGGGCGGGATTGGGGCGGGAACACACGCCCTGTCCGAAGGCCCAGCCCCGCTCACTCCAGGCGAACACCACCAGGCGGAAACGCCCTTACCACCTTTCTGAGCTTCAAAAAGAAGCTAGAAACAGGGACTTCTAAGTGAACATCCCCCATTTTTAAATGTTGGTTCAATTTTTTTTTAAATAATTGGGTCAAAGAAAACATTGCCGGGGGCTAGATCCGGGCCACCCATTTGCCATCTCTGCGCAAAGGAGAGAGGGAACTGCTGGCACTCCTGTGTCCCAGGCTCGTCTGGCCAGGGAGCCCTGGGGACCCAGAGCTGGAGGGCTCGGTGCTGTCACTGTCTCGGGTGTGGTGTCCTGCAGTCACTCGGCCCTTGCAAACCTGCTCTCCCGCCCACACATGCAGCCTCGGCCTCGGTGAAGGCCCCGCCCTGAGCGCTGGGCCCTCTCCTCTCCTTGGGCACAGGCGGGAAGAGGTGAGCCAGGAGCCTGGCACACGGTGGGACCCCGGCGCCGCCACGCCATCAGGGGGACCCATCAGGGTGCCATCACACTAAGGCGCCTTCCAGAAATGGGCTCTGTTCTCAAACCAGAATTAAAAACAAAAACCCATCTGGAAAGACCTAGGAAGGAAGGCACCGCCCACGGGACGGGGACGACAGAACGCCCGTGGCGAGAGGCAGGATGACAGGGCAGGGTCTGGGGAGCCTCCTGACGAACAGCCCGTGTGACCTGCACGCGCGCGGCCAGGGCTTTCTTTCGTCTTTATTGGTCTTTACAGCTGAGGCCCAGGGGTGTGAAGGGACTTCTGCAGAGGGACGTGGCAACACCTGTGTCCCCAGAGACATACCCAGCCCCTGACAAGAGGAGGCATCAAGAAAGCAAGTGACCTGGACATGGCCGGTGCTGCAGCCAGGCCGGCTCCCAGTGGCCCAGGAGGACCAGAGGCCTCCTGGGCTTTTCAGAACCACAAGATGCTGGCTCATGCACTTCTCAGAACTGCACCCACAGCCACAGCAGGGTGAGGAGACAGGAACCTGGGTGTGGGTCTCTCAGCCCAGAACAACACTGCTCAAGTGGGAAAATAGGCAGAAGCTTCTGGAACATGGAGCTAGATCAGGCCACAAGAAGTCGTCGGCAGAAAAGGAGGCCCAGGCACCAGGAGCCCCTCTGCACAGGGCACTGGGACGCGAACTGGGGCTGGGGCAGTGTGGGTTGTTGCCGGGAGGTGGCTGCCCAGATGGGACTGCATTTCCCAGCACCCCTTGCATCACGGGGCCGTGGGATTACACGCACCCAGGGATCAGGGGAGCAGGTAGGGTTTTCCCATTCTCTCATTCCCCTTTCATCGTCTGGAAGCAGGAAGCTCAGACTCCCTGGTAGACGAACGAGCCAAAAGATGGAAGGAGCCGGGGCCACTACATCCCTCCATGGGCAGCGGCCGCCTTCCAGCCAAGGCACCTGCGTCCACCTGGTACGTCGGCGGTAAACGAAACTCCCGCAAGCTGAGCATCCAGGGTCACTTGCTGTTACAGCTAGAGCTACCCCATCCAATCAGGAGGAGAGAGAAAGGAGAACGCTGTGGGCCTAGAAACATCCTCACCAGGGGCGGCTCTGGGCAAGAGCGATGAGGCTCACCAGGAAGCCCCCAAACAGAGGCTGGCTTGAAGCCCCCTGGGTGCTCCGTTATGCCTGCTACCTTGATCCAGAATGAGTTACAAAAATTTATTTTGGAAAAAGTAAATGGTGATTCACCGAGTGCATTCCGCCCGCTCGCCCCACGAGCTCCTGGGAGGCATGAGGGCCAATGAGTATCAACTTTGAACAAAAGGTTGGAGTAAGTCAAGGGGCTAGCCACCCATCTGGAGAACTCAGGACCTTCCAGAAGCCAGGAGCAGGCTTGGAAGCCAAAAAGAACCCACAGGCTCACCACAGGTGGGTGTCTCAACCCTGGCACCATAGATGTGGGGTGGGGGTGGGGGCATCCCAAGCACCCTGGATGTTTAGCAGCACCCCTGGCCTCTACCCCCCAGATACCACCAGCAGCACCTGACCCGAGCTGTGACAGCTGACGCGCCCTGCTCCCACCCAGAAGCCCTGCTCTACAGGGTGCACCCAAGGGTGGGTGGCTGTGTCCAAAGGGAGGGCTGGCATTTTCAGATCTCCCATGCTCTTATACCTGGATTTTTATGTACAATGTCCAATTTTTCAATGCTGGCAACAAATGAATTAAAAATAATTTTTTATGCTGCAAGAGCCAAAAACACATGTGTGTACAGGTCGCCAGCTGAGCCTCTGCCACATCCAGAGGAAAAACAAGGATGGATGCCGCCCCCTTCCCGACGCTGGAGCCCCTGAGCTCCCCAAAGGCCAGACTGGACCCCACAGCCCTGCGAAGGAGCCCCCAGACGGGAGACTCACACACAAAGGCAGTGACAGGCAAGGACCCCGAGTTGCTTCTGGGTGTTGCTGTCAAAACATCACTGGCTTTTCGAATGTCCTCTCCCAGGGACTGACTGACCAAGGCACCCCCACTCAGTCCCGTCCCCCCAAAATACAATTAATTACCCTCCTGCTGTGGCTCCTCAGGCCCAGGCCCTGAGGTTCTTGTCTGTGAAGCAAACACGCGTGAACCTGGCCTCTGGCCACTGCCGGGTCTTTCAGGACCTGCATTTCCCCCGGGACTGGTCTCCATACCTTTCAGCCCCTAGTTAAAGAACTTGTTCTGAGCAAGCTTCCTTTACTTCCAGCGAAAATCTGGGTTACTAGGGGGAGGGCGGTGGAGAATCTAATAAATCTTAGAATATACTTCTTGGCTACAGAAAAAAAAAAACCCACTTACTGGTGTCATGAAACAACTTTCCACGTCTCTCTGAAGAGAGCGGGTTCAGAAGTTACTATTGTATTCAAGCTGTATTAAATCAAGCTGTGCGCGGCTCCAGGGTTACGCTTTTAAAGAAAGCCCTGAGCCAATTCTGATGTTTAAAGGGAAAAGGAAAAGTTTCCAAGCCTTCCATAAATTCCGACGGGAGGGAGTTTCAAACTTGGGTGTCCGGTCCGTGGCCCCCTCATGGAAACAGCTTGGTTCCATGTATTTGGTTTTACTGTTCAAACTTGAGGGTCTTTTTAACTTTTTATTTTTATAGGGCTCAGAAGAAAAGGGAGAGGGAGCCATTGGCTCGCCGAGTGCCAAAGAAAACGCCGGCGCCTCCGTCAGAGGGCCTCTGCCTGCGGCACGGCGGGGAGGGGACCCCCTGGCTCCTGGCACACCCCGAGCACAGGCCCTCCCGCCCGTGGACACCGGGCCGGGGGGCCGGCTGCTAAGGAACTCAGACAGGATCCACTCAGGATCAATCCAGGTCAGAGCGTGTAAGTGGGGACCAGGCAGGACCGTCCCCTGGCTGTGCCTGAGCTCCAGCCGCCGGCAGCGCGAGGAACAAAATGGACACTTTCCAAAAACAAGACGAGGCCCAGCCACCGGCCGAGGAATCCTAAATTTAGTCTCTGGGGGAAGAAGGCTGCATCGGCTCGGCCAGAGCGCCAGTGGGGCCCAGCATCGCTCGGAAATGTCGACCAAACCAAACAGGCCCTCCCTGGAACCTCAGCCCCAAGCCCCGACTTCCAGGGGCCCCCTTCGTCAGGAGGGGTGGCCCACGCACCCCGGTTCCCACTCCCTCAGTGCTGTCCACCCTGCAGGCGGCCAAGGGAACACAGGCAGTCCTGAGGTAGAAAGAACCCAATATCGAGTTCCAGCCTCGACACCCATGACCTGAAAGAAGGTCCCTTGTCACCCAGGGCCTCACTTTTACCATCTGCAAAATGGCAGTGGGAATGTTTATTTCAAAAAGCTGGGGTAAAGCACTGGTACAATCCAGAAATGTAGAGGCATGTATACACATGTAACACACACACACGTGTGTGTGTTAAAGAGACTCCTGGGCCACACCCCAGACATAGATAGTCAACAGCTGTTGTTGGTGCAGCTGGGACCCCTCCCCCATCTACGGTAATGACACCCTGACACTCTCTGGGGCGCCACCCCTCCCCTCTCCGTCCCCGTGGCTGAGGCGGGCCTGGCCCGTGCCCATAAGGGGCCTCGGACGCCTACTAAGTTGGAATCGCCAGGGCCATGCCCAGCAGTTGTGTGTCTTTGCCCCAGGTTGCTCTGCGGCCTTGCGAACAGCGGCCCCATAAACTCGGCTCAGAAGCTGCGCTCAGAGAGGATGTCAACCCCCCCAGGATGCCGCACTTCTAAGGGTCTCAGATTCCAAAGGGCTGCCAGGACAGGCCGCCCTCCCAGCCCCCGGCCCGGATAGCGGTCCAGGCAGGGAGCTCCCACATGGCAGAGACCTGGGGGGATCTGATCTGACCCCAGAAAGCACTTGCCAGCCCTGCAAGGCAGCTCGAGGGGCGGATGGCAGAGGCCCAGACTCCAAATGAGCCTCCGCATCCCTTTTACCCTTGACCATGGCCCTGGGCCTGCAGGAGGTAACAGGACACCCCCCCCCCCACAGCCATGGTGCACGTTTGGCATAAGGCAGTCTCCATAGCAACCCCCCAAGGGGAGGAAGTGAGTTACTGGGTGACCAGACAGAGTGCAGGGGGGACGATGGAGGGACAGGGAGAGGAGGCTGAGGGTAAGGGGACCTCCAGAAGGAAGAAAATCACAAACACCTCTCCATGGGAAAAAAATTCCAGAAGAACGTCTCCCTCCTTTTCCCTGACACGAAGCAAGAGCGAAGGAAGAACTATTCATCACAGCGAGAGCAGCTGTGCTGAGTGCCACGTCTACCCCAGGCCACCGAGGTTCCCAAGGTCTGCGGAATTCATACACCAGCCCCAAGAGGGAGGGCCAACCCCAGCCCTACCTCACAGATGGGGAGACTGAGGCCCCAGAAAGGTTAGGGAAGTGGCTTAAGGTCACCTAGCTGGCAGGTGGCAGGCTGCAAACTCCCCCGGTTCCAGAGCCCACTGTCCACCCCTCTCCTGTGTGAGCAGGCAGGTCAGCACCCGTCCTGGCCTGGCACCCGCTGGGCCCCACCTCAGGTCTGCCTGAGGCAGGCGTGCTCATGCCCCAGTGCCAGGCTGCATCCAAGCTAGGTAGCAGGAGGAACCCCGGGGGTGCCGAGCACCCGCATTTAGGGAAGGGCTAGTTGGTGCACAGAGGACTTCTGGACAGCCCCCCAAGCCCCTGCCCAGCCAGGGCACAAAGGGCAGAGGTGGGACACAGGACCCTGTGACACCTAGCCTTCCGAGTAACTCCTGGGGTCCCAGACGAAGCACAGGTTAATTCCTTCTAAAGTCCAGGATGGAGGCAACTTAGAAGTGACTGGGTCCCACTGCACCCCATTCACAAACAGGACAGTTGATGCCAAGGGAGAGGGAGGCCTGGTCCAAAGCGGACAGCAAAGCCGTGTCCATCTGCATGGATCAATGGGCCCTGCCGTGTGTCCCGCTCTGTGCCAGGCCCCGGAGCGCCAGGGGTAATGCTGCAGGAGGTGAGCTGTCACTCAGTTACCACATGAATAAGTCACTTATGAGGACTGGTGGCTGAGTACCAAAGACCAGGAGGAGGGAAGGAGCAGGAACAATGGTGAGGAAGGAAACTGGTTCTGAGAAGGGCCTCCAGGAAGCCTGCTCGGAGGCGGTGACATGGAAGCAGAGTCCTAAAGAGTGAGTCGCGGAGAACTGGGCAAAGAGTATCGGGAAGAGCATCTCAAGCAGATGGAACAGCATGTGCAAAGGTCCTGAGGTGGGGGTGTGATGGGCGTGTTTAAATCAGAACCCAAATGGCGAGGAGGAAGGCGGCAGGGAGGAGGGATGAGAAAGGGACAAACTGTGCTCAGTCTCGTAGACTCTGGGAGGGACCCGACACCCCCCAAAGGTCTCTGGAAGTCACAGCAGGGATTTCCGCCAGAGCATGATTCTGTAAGACCCCACTGGCACTGCACACTCAGCCTGGTGAGAGGATGCTGGAACTCTCCCCATGCGATGTGATGGGGGTTTAGGCCAGGACGGCAAGCAGGACACAGATCTGAGACTCACTGAGTCACAGGACTGGCGAAAGTTACCTGTCGGCTCTTCAGTTGTGGGAGGGGAGGAGTCCCCTCCAGGCTCTGACTGAGCAACAGGTGAATGGAGGGCAGGCTCTGAGTCCCCGAGGTCTGGAGCCCCCAGGGGTGCCACAGGAAGAGGCCAGGGTACATCTCAGTGAGCGTGTGACAGAAGGAGGAGGTATCACGAAGTGGAGACCCAGGTCCCCATGCACCTGACACTCCCAAGATCCCCACCCAACTGCCAAACGCCCTGGGCTGCGCGGCCAGCGGCACCAAGGACCACCCTCTCTCCATCACCTCGTCCCTAAAGCGGGGGAGCCTGGGCACCGGTGTCTCTCCCACTGCGACCTCGAAAGACAGAATTTGGTTTTGTTATAGGAAGGCTGCCATCTGCGGCCCCCAAGGCACTGACAATTTCTGAGTCCTTAAAAGGCACCTGTAATCCAATCACCCATGTCGGGCAGCCCCTCGGTCCCTTCCAGCTTCCTCCCAGCGCTCCCTTTGAAGGAGGCCCCGGGGAGGGGATGCCCAGCGCAGCCCAGCCGGGCGCCGACAGCTGGATGCCCGCCCAGCCAGGAGGGTCTGCCGTGAGCCCAGTGAAGGCCACCTTGACCAGTACGGGGGGTGGAAACCCCGAGTCCTGGCACACCCCCCCACCCCAGCTCAGCACACAGCGCTACACACACAGACGGTCATCCTGGCAACACGTTCTCCAGATGGAAAAACCAAGGCTACCAGACATTGTGGTCACCGTGTAAAATCCGGAAGTGGAAGCCCTACCCTCTTTGGCCTCCAGACACTAAATATTAATGACATTACTATTAATTGCATGTTGATATGAATAACCATAGTAACGGGTCCTATTTATTACCTACTTTCTGTGCGTCAGATACTGAGCAAAGTATTTCACAGGTGTTCTCATCTAATCTACACAACAGCTGGGTAGGGTACAGTTCTACTTCCATTTAGGGCGAGGAGACAGAGGCACAGAGAGGTTAGGTAACTCACCCAATGTCACACAGCTAATTAGGGGCAACTCCAGCACCTGACTCAGGGCTGGCTGTCTCAGGAGCAGGGTGTCTTCTTCGTGATCTGGGCCCCCCTCCATACAGAGCTTAGGGAGGCTTCTCCCCTCAATCACCCCACCGTGAGATTTTAATTCCAGAGCTACACTGTGTACCGTTCATATAGATCAATGTGTATATCTGGGCTTTATACCTAAAACAGAGTGAGATTTCTTTTGCCCCCAAGAACCATTTTTGCCTCCTTCAGGGCGAGTCCAGAAGGGTCTGGAATCCACAGCAGCACTGCCCAACAGAAACAGAATATAACCCTATGTGTAACGTCACTTGTTCTAGTAGCCCCGTTTAGAAAAGCGAAATTAACTTTAATAATGTCCTTTAAGCTAGTATATCTAAAATGACGCCATTTAAACTGTCATTATATAGAATCAATGTAAAAATGATCAATGACACATTTTATATTCTTTGTTTGCCTGCTAAGCCTTTGAAATCAGCCCTATTTCATAAGCTTAGTGGCCGTGGGACGCTAGTGGCCAGTGGACCGTGTCCACTGGGCTCCAACCGCTCTGCAAAGCAACAGTGGTTATCTTCCCCAGCCCTGAAAACCCAGCTGAAGAGACCTCCAGCTCGGAGCCCTCCGGCGCCCCGCCCCTCTATCCCCGCCCCTCCTAACCCTGGAGTTCCGCGTTCTCAGGGCTTAAGGACAAGGTGCCAGGCTCCCAAGCAGACAAAAATGAATAAAAACTGGCCTCTGTTCTTGAGCAACTTATCATCTGGAGGGAGGTGTGAGGTATTTACCAAACCCTACTGCCCACCGGACCCTGAGGCTTCCCACCCCTCACCCTAGAAAGGAGGTTCTGCTTTTGCCATCCCATTTTATTGATGGGGAAACTGAGGCATGAGAACATGGATCGTGTCCAGGGCCCACCTATCTGCGTTGGTCAACCCAGAGCAGAACACGCAAAGCGCTGCGATGGCTTTTAGGAACCAGGGGGCCGCCTTGGGGGAGGGCCTCAGGGTAGGGTGGCAAATGAATGGTAAAGGTGCATGAGAAGGCAGAAAACGGGCTCCCAGGATAAAGAGGGGGCAGGTGTATTGGCAGGGAATGAAGAAGCTATGCGTGGGTTCCCAGGGCAGGGCGGGGGGTGCAGTGGCACAGCGCAAGGGGGTCTCAAGAGGCAGGAATTCTGGGTGCTAAAATGTCCCAGCACATCAGCCCCGTGCAGGGCATTGTGTGAACAGCGCCCAAGTTCAGCCATCTAGTCACGGAAAGGCACCCACTGCCCCGCCCCTGGGCCTTAATGCCGGTGGAATCCAACTTCCCCAAAATATTTACCCGGGGGCTCTGGGCACCAGGCTCCATTCTGTAAACTTGGATGCCATCCCCAAGCTGAAGCAATAGCTCTCCCTGAGACCAAGATAAACTCTCCCTCCCGCTCCATAGAATGAAAAGGAGGTGAGCAAGAGAACGGAATAAATCAACCCTCTCAACGGCCCGACTTAAAACGGATCCTGGTCAGCAGCGAGAAGAGGGCAAGGGTGCTGGCTCCTGATGAGGCCCACGGCCACCCCGGACACAAGCAAAACTCCTGGCACGCATCCTTCCTCCACGCCGAGGGAGGGAGGAGAGAACGAAATCTTAATCCACAAAGGTCAAACGCACCCTCCTAGAGTTCGAGCAAGGCAACATCTCCCCCCTAACTTCCAGGAGAGAACAGCCCCTTCCACGGACTGAAGGGCTGACGGCAGCTTGAGGAACGAGGCCCACACGTGTCCCGCTTGCCGGGGTGGCCCAGGTCTCCAAGCCCGTGCTGCTCTATCAGACCGGAAGTCTTCGCTTGGGACTCAGGAAATAGTCCCCGGCACCCGAAGGCTCCAGCCACGGGACGACTGGCTCTGGAGTGTGGACGACGGAAGCCCGCCTGTCTGCCTCCGACAGTCCCCACAGACGGTGAGAACGGAGTCCAGGAGTGAGGGCTGGGCAGGGATGATCTCACTGAACGCTGACAAGCCCATGCGACGGAGAACTGCTACCTCCGATTTACACGTGGGAAACTGAGGCTCAGACAGGTGAGGACCCAGAGCCACACTGGTAGATGGCAGAGCCAGCTCTGACCCCAGGCCTGCTGCCTCTCCAGTGGGGGACCTCAGGTACTGAGGGGAACCCCCTCAGTTTCTTCCTCTCTCCACCCAGCACCCTCAGGTCAACGCCCAGCTCCAACCACCTCCCTTCTCTGCCCTGCAACAGAACAAGCCCCAATGCCCCAGAGAGGGCTAAGAGAAAGTGGGGGCATGCTCAGGGTCCCCCAGACCCCCATACCATCTCATGTCACCCACTCCCAACTCCAGAAATGGGGCCTGGCCTCTCCCACAGCCCGTCCAAGAAGCGGGCTTCCTAGCATAATATTTTCCTCCCGCAGAACGTGAGAATAAAGGGCCCTTTGCTTGTCTCCCAGAATCGCTGGCTTTCGCCATAAAGCAATCTTCTGCCCAGTAAAAATATTTCTGTAAAACTTGGTAACTCTATCTTCAGTTGCTTTTCTGAAAGTCAAAAATCTCAGAGGGTGAGACACGGCAGGGGCAGACTTTAGGACAAGCTCGTGAAGTCATGTCTACTCAGACGGTCCCTCCTTCACGCCGTGATTAATTCGCTGCGAACCCCAGGGACTTTGTCTTAATGCCTTCAAAGCAAAGCGCCGGTTCAAATTTCTACAGGACAATACCCACCACCCTGGACCTGGGGTCTGCCAGGCAGGCGGGGGAGCCACCGGCGGGGGCTCAGGGGTCCGGGGAACTCCGTCAGGCAGCCCGCCTGCCCAGGTGAGCTGTCACCTGTGGCCTGTCCCTGTCCTGGCAGGAGGCACAGACCATGAGAGAGGGGTGCTCTCCAGTCAGAGTGTAAAGGCATGCACGACTCACCAAACTAACCCTGAGACATGAAGTCACTGGAACCTCCCAGCCTCCGTTTCCCCGTCTAGAAGTGGCAGGGGAACCACATGGCAATTCCTGAGCAAACAGAGACGGTCTCTCTTCATCCCCCAAGCGGCATCCACGCTCTGTCCAGGTGCTGTCCTGGACCCAGCGGACAGAGCGGCTTTACTGGGGATGGTGCAGACATGTGGACAGCCCCGGGGGCTGGTGAGGGCATTCACCGAGTGCTCCCTGCAGGCTGAGCCATAAATCACCGTGTGCATTAGTTCATCCCATCCTGACAATAACTCCCAAGGGGCGGGCATGCTTTTCCTCTTTCACGGGTGGGGAAACGAAGGCCCATCATCGACACAGCTCAGTACAAACCAGACCTGAAGCCCAGGTTCAAAGCTCTGTGCCCCCTAGAACTGGCGGAAGACCCATGGAGGGAAACAAGGCAATAATAGGAGGCTTAAGACATAGCCATACAAACTAAGCCAGGAGTTCTTCATCTTGGGGCTGTGAGCGCCCTGAAATTGGAGTTAAAGGTATCAGAGCATGTGTTTGAGGAAAGGAAGGGACACCATTAGATTTAGTGGGCTCCCCAAAGGGTGTGTTACCTGCCCGCTGAGAGTTAAGAATCATCAATCTACGACCCTCATGGACAAGCCAGGAGCTTGAAAGAAGGGCTGTGACCCATGTGCGCTGCATGGAAGAGGTGGCAAACCACCTGGGTTCTTCCGAGATCCACTGTCCGGGAGTGGTTCTCCCCAGATGGTCAGTAGCTGCTGGGCGGCCTTGTCCCCACCCACGCTGACCGGCTGCTGACCAGGGCTGCAGTCAGCGAGCCCAAATTCAGGAGCCAGGATGTGCCAGGTGCTCGCTCCGCCCACCCTGCCTGCACTCGCAGCCTGCTCCTCACCCCTGGTTGTTTTTAGGAAGCTCCCCCTCTTCCCTCCCTGCCCTTGAGGTTTGGGGTGGGGGCAGCTGATCCCCGTCTCCACTCCACGACAGACCGATGGCAGCCGAACTACTGCCACCTGGGGGAGTCCGTCTGAGAACGAAGCCGACCGGCAGAAGCCAGAGCTGCTGGGGGGCACCAGTCCAGAGGTCCTCCCAACATCCCCTTCCTCCCCGGGACGTAAGGACGGGCCTGGCAGCCCACAGAAGAGCAGCCGGAGGTCAATGACCATCAGGAATGCTCTAAGTCCAGGTGTAAGTTCAAGGGGCCACAGCCATGGGGAAGGGCGCAGAAGTAGACAGAGTCATTGACTGAGGACTGTGCTCCTCCATGGGGCCACTCGCTTAATCCGCCCAGTTCTGCAGGAGGGAGGGCTGTCCCTCCCCAACCCTCCCCTGTCCTGAACCCCCCACCCCACCCCCACTTTCCTACCAGGTCCCTTTGAGCACAGCTATCACCCAGGACAGACAGGCTCTGATTGCAAGGGCTTTGGGGCACAGGGACCCAAGGTCCCCACATTTAAACAGCCCTGAGGAGCTCCAGATGTAGGGGGTCCTCAGGCCAGACCCTGAGTCCTTCCCAATCCCCACCCCTTCTCTCTCTCCACCCCTGGCTTCTTGAAGCGTTGCCTGCATATGCTGTTGCCTCATCTCTCATTCTTTTGTAAAATGTATTAGCTTTTTGAAAAAATACAAACATAGTACATGCTCATTGATGAAAAAAGAAGTCAACCGTGCAGAAATGTGTGACGTGAAAAGTGAGATCCCCTCTCTCCCCATCACCTCCCTCCTCTCCGCACCCCAGGGGGGCGGCCTTTGACAGGGCATTCTTCCGGAGCCTTCCCCGTGCACCTGCCGACAGAGACGCGTAGGCCTGGGCCACGTCACGTGGGCTGCGCTCCTGCTCTGCTCATTCGTTTGAGGGCCTCGTCAGCATGCAGCCCCTCACCTGTCGCAGAGAGCGCCATGGGGTGGCCGCACCACCGCCCAGGAGCCTGCCCCTTGTGGTGGACATTCGGGCTGTTAGGCAGTTTCCATTCCTCCGAATAATGCGGCCATGGACGCCCCTGCCAGTACGTGCTTCTTCCTGCGCAAGCGTTCTGCGGCGCCCTCCCGAGCCACTCCAGGCCGCCCTCTGATGTCACTCCACCAAGACAGCCCCTGCCCAGCCACCTGTGACCGCCAGGACCAAACATCTCACCAACGCCGTCCAGTCCTTCTTCTTCCCCGGCCTCTCAGCAGCTTCTCTCCAGGGGACCACGCCCTCCCCGGCCCCCAGTGACCCTGCCTGTGTGGCCCCTGCCCCTGCATCTGGGCGGGACCTGGGACGGGCTTTAACCAAGAGAAAGTGGCACTGCCAGTCCTTGTCCTAACCTTAAGAAGGCCCGGCAGTGTCCGTAAGGAGTCTGGTCACCCTGAGGCTGCCACACGATGAGGAAGCCCAAGCGAACCACATGCGGAGGCCGCCTGGCAGGAAACCCCCCGACACATGGCCCAAGTGGAGCCACGGCACTTGGCCCTCAGCTTCCGAGCCACCGCAACGACGCCACCCGGAGCCGCACGCAAGTCCACCCTGCCAAGCCCTATGCAAACGCACAACCTCAAGCAAATCATAAAATGATTAAGTCACAACGTTTTGGAGTAATTTGTTCTATGACAAACATAACCTTAAAACTCTGCTTTCCTTCATGACATTCTCAGAGGTCACCATGGACGCCTGCTCGCCCAGCCGCCCCTGACCCCCAGCCAGGCTCAGGATTCCCAACACAGTGCTCTGCGGTCTCCTAAAGACTCGGCCATGTCCTCTGCCCAGGGTGCCACAGTGGCGGCTCCCGCTCGGAGGCTGGTTCCTCTGTGTCAGGACATGAAGACCCACGGGGGATTCCTGGTTCTCTCCAGGCACCTAAGCCAGCAAGAACACGGCCACGGCCGTCCTGGGAGAACTCGTCCTCGCCAAGAAGTCAACACACCAGAAGGCCCTGAAGCTAACGACAACAACAACAACAAAAAACTGGCAATGAGAGGTTAGGGAGCTTGCCCAAGGTCACACAGTAGTGAGTGGCAGAGCGGGGACTCGAAACCAGCATCATCAGGCTCAGTGCCTGCTCCAGGGCTTTCCAGCACCGGGATGGCCCACAGTGAGAACTGTGTTTTATAGCGGGCCTCTGTCCATGCGGGACAGAGGGACACACGGTTAGGGACACAGAGCTAGATCGGCTAGATTGAGCTACCTGGACACCCACGTCTACAAACGAAACAAAAAGTCACACAAAGCAACCCTTACTCTTGCTCTATGTGAAGTTATGTCACAATTTCATCCTTTTCTATTGCATTTTTTAAGGCTGGTCACGACACGGATTTTTGTGACACGCCAATGGGGTGAGAACATAGTTTAAGAAAAAAAAATTGTCATCTATTCTGATTTAGGATGGCTCTCAAACCAGACAGGCCTACATTCGGACCTGGCTGGAGTGAGATTCCACTCCCAAGTCAGGTGACTTTGGATAAGGAACAGACTCCTTTGAAGCCTCAGCTTCCCCGTCAGGAAAATGGGGGTGAACGCTGTGAGAACTGACCGGCAGGGACAGCGCCTGGCCCCAGGCCTGGCAGACAGCAGACACTCAGTGCTGCAGCCACGGGCTCAGCTGCCAGGGGGCACCGAACACCGCGGCGAGCTGCACCGCAGAGCACAGAGAAAGGAGGTGCGAGCCCAGGACTGACCGGGCGGTGCCCCTCTGGATTTGCAGGGCAGGGGAGCAGGAAGAGAAGCCACCCAGGGCCCGCTGGAAAGGCAGCTCTGTCCCAGGTTTGTAGCAGCTTCCTCCCAGCCTCCTTTTGCTTTTGAAGTCTACATAGATCACCGGGGGAAGGAAGGGTAAAATGACAAAGTCAAGGTCAAACAGCGCTGTGATGAGGCTCCCTCTGGAAGCCAGGCACGGAGCGGCACCCCTAACCAGCACCCCGAGGCCCTCAGCGGAGCCACCATAAGCCACGGCTTCTGTGCCAGGGGCCAGCCCACGTGGCTCTCAGGAGTTAGAAAAACATCCTCGGAGGCTGTGGTCTTCCCCAGGCCTCACCTGTGGCCTGAGGGGGGACAGGCCCATCCTGCTAACAGGGGCCCTTTGTGCTCTCTGCCCCACCCTCCCCAGGGCCCCTGCTCTGCAGACAAGGCCAGCGCCTGGCGGGCCAGGCAAGCAGCCCCAGGCTGACACCACTTCGAGGGACAGACGGGTGCTCCCCAACCTCCCAGCCAACCAGAAAGGAGAGAAGCTGGAGTGAACAGACATCAGTCAAAAAAGAATAATAAAATCACAGAGGAAGACCTGCAGCGGGTGCACAAGGGCTCGCGACGGGTCACAGCACGGAACAGCACCCTCTGCGCAGGCACTACCGGCCCCTCTGCGGGACCGCGGATTTCTGCCCTAACCGCTCAGAGACTGTGGCCTGGTCCTAAGTCAGACACCAGACGTGGGCCTGTCTCCCAGCACCGAATGAGCTGCTCAGCCTTTGCCCTTCCCAGACCCTTGGCCTGCGATGCCTTCGCCAAGCCTTTCATCAGGGGGCTAGTTAGTATTCTCTGGGTCTCAGCAACTTAATCGCCGCTCCCCAATGCAAAGCAGAACCCTCTCTTTACTCTCCTTCCCCGCACCTGTTGCTCTTTTTTTCCTGGCTGGCGAAGAGGCCCAACGCCGCGCCCTGGGCCCCACAGTTAGAGAATGGTGCGGCCGAGACTCGAACCCGGGGCATTGCGCTCCAGAGTCCTTGCTCTTTAACCGCCACCCTGTTCTGCCTTACGTCCCATTCGAATTCTCTGGTCCGTCCTCAAGGGTCCCTGGGTGACCGCTGAGAACTGAGTCCTGTGCCCGGACTGATAGAGACATTCCAGAATCTCTCACGGAGCCCAGAGAATACAGTCACTCGATTCCTCTTTACCCTCCAAAATATTTTTAAAACGGAGAGCCGTCCCCACATTACTTCTTTCCCCACATGAAAGCTCCCCCAAGATCGTGGGGCTCACCTCTGCCCTGCTGGCCCCTCACCCAGGGCCTGACCCCTGTCCCTCTGCAGACAAACACCAAGTTCTGCAAGGTGACGGAGAAAGCCCCCAGGCCCAGGCCCTGACCCCTCTTCAGCCAACTGTACTTCAGTCAGCATCTCAAATGAACTGCCTCCGTCACCATGCGCTGCTTGCTTGTCCATCCAGAGAATACTCACGCCGCTATTTCATAACCCCTCCCTGCGCCTTGCTCACCACCATCCCCCCCCTTACACTCACCTTAGGGCTTAAATCACAGACCCAAAGTAAAATATTAGTCAATCAAGCACAGAAACACTTTAAAACTGCAATCTGTCATGACAAGGATGTCGTTCAGGAGCGCAAAAGGAAATCCACTGGTGTAGATCACGCATACAAATCACGTTACTGAAGAATGGGCAGCTCCAACCACACCCCAGCAGCCGCTGAGAAAACTCCATAATCATTCCTGGTTTTAAAAGCCTTAGCAAGCCAGCAGTTGAAGAAAGCTTTCTTAACTGGACAAGCAACACACATATTCTTAATGGTTATCAAACAGGACACGTGATTGTGACCAATGCAATAAGATAAGAAAAATCAACGAGAACAGGAAGGTTTAGTTCCACTAAATGCACAGTTCTGCCAGGCAGGAACTGTGTCCTGTGTCTGCAGCACCCGAAGCACAACCAGAGATCTGTGGAATGAGTCGCCACCCAGCTGAGGTCTGATCCTCATTCAATGTTCTCAAAGCATAGTGCTTCTCCGCTGAGGCACAGACCACCGCTTTGACTGTGAACTGTGTTTTTAAAAATGCTTCCCACTAGAGTGGAAGCTCCATGAGAACAAAGACCATGCTGAATGGCTACAGCAAAAGGGTGCCTGGCCTAAAGCAGGCCCTGAGGATGTACTGCAGAGATGCATAAATGACTTGAATAGAGTGTATTCAATAGATAGTTGCTAAATGATAATCAATGTTTTATCCTGCTGCTCAGCTGGAAAATCCAAGACCCAAAGAAGGGAGGGACTCTTTTCTTGATGCCACACCACGGTGAAGCCCACCCAGCAACCTGGAGTCCTCTGAAAAGCATCAGCCACCCACAAGGCCACACACACAGGCCACAGCCCACATGGCTCACCAAGCAAGGAAAGGGAAGCCTAGACCAAGTCACGGAGCCTTCTAAACACACACACGCAGGGCACACCCCGGCAGGCAGAGCCCGTGGCAAGGGCTCCTGAGTGCCACCTCTCTGGGGCCGAGGGTGACTTCAGTGGAGGGACCTGAGGTTTTCCTCGCAGAGCCCCGTGACCGGTGCCCACATGGATAAACAGCTCCCTCTGCTTTCCCGGGAAGTTATCAAAGAATTACTTATGTCTCTGGAAATGCTTGTTTGGAAAAGGTTCTCCACCCGACCTGGGCTTGGCAGCGGCGGCGGCATCACCAGGCCTGCCCTTTGGGGAGTGATCGGGCTTTTCCTCCCCCTGAAGGAGCGCGGCCACTCTTCAGGCAGAGAGTCTGAAGCCAGCCATAAAGGAGCAGGCAGCTTCCCAGGATAAACCGAGCATGGTGACATCAAAGACCGCCGTCCAGATTAAACAACTGAGGCCTTCAGCTCTCGCTGGCGTTTCTTCCAGGATATTCTGGGCTCCTGCCTCAGTTCTCCCTCAGATGGAATGGCAGATATTTTGTTTGTGAGAGTCTGAATTTTTTCCTTCCTTGGGGAGAGGGGGAGAGGGAGGGGGGAAATGAGAGGGAGAGGAAGAGAAAGAATGTCTGTGAGAGACAAGAGCCACAGAAAGAACATGTGTGAGTGAGAAAAGAGAGGGAAGTAGGGAGGCCGCCAGAAGTGCCGGCTTTGGAATCTAACGAGCGACCTAAAAATTCCAAGAGTTTCTGAACCAAAGCACGCTGTGAACCCACAGCCAGTGAGTGAGGCTGCAAGAGCCCCCGGACCAGGAGGGTCAGGGAGCCCCTGACACCAGAGCCAGCCGCTCTCACGGACCGCTGCCCTGCCCATGGACATGGGCCCCTTTGCACCCCTTTCTCGGACGCATCTGGTAAACCAAGGCAAGGGACCCTGCTCCCTTAGCCACAGGCTCACGGCAGTTCTGGGGCAGGATGTGCTCTCTCTGGGATTGGCTAGTCACTGCCTCTTGTCCCCAGGCCCCTGGGCAGCCAATCCCACCCCACAGGATGCCCTCATCACACCAGGGCCGGGCATCTGGCCCCTCAGCTGACCCTCCTCCCCTCACAGGGTGGCAGGGGCCGCCAATCTGCTGAAAGAGCTGGAGAAATGCCCCCAAGTCCTCGATACTCCGTGGCAATCAGCTCTAAGGCTGGGGCGGCACACTGACCGCCCACCAGCTCCACCCCGCACACTTGTCCAGAGGGACAGGTAGTTCAATGTGCCAAGCATCCCAAATGCGCAGGGCTTTTCAAAAAGACTGAGCACCTAGAGAAACATGCAGTCCCCATTGGCTGTGGAGCCACTGGGACCCACAGTCCCTTCAGGACGGCGCAACCCAACCATCACCCACTTCCACGGACAAGCAGGAGCCCAGGCACCTCCCTGCACACGGGCCGCACCGTCTGCCACCCCTTCTCCCTCACTGGCTTCCGGGTCTCGGCTTAAATGCCGCCTCCCACAGCTTCCCACGGGTGTCCCTGTCGGCCGACGCGCCCATTTACCTGCTCACTGTTTTAGACGGGAAGCCACAGGAGGACAGCAGCCGCACCTCTGCTATTCGCTGCTGCGTCTTCCGTGCCTGGCGCAGCTAGGGAACTCGTGATGAGTGACCACCCATTATTGGCCGCGACGCATCAACAGCTTAGTGCCCGAAAGAAAAGGCCTGATCCACTTGTTCCTGCATCCAGTTCCATCAGGCTGGGGAAGGGGATGGGGGAGGAGGAAGCTGGGCTGGCAACCTAATCCATCCTTCCTTCATTCATTCATTCCATCATTCTTTTAGCAGATAGCTCACGCAGGCCCACTGCGTGCCCCGGGGCTGCCGCAGGGAAGGCACATCACCCAGAAAGGGACTCTTGCCTGGCTAGTGGCTCAGCCTTGCTGTTTTATGCCCTCCGGGGGACAGTCTGGCCCCTGAACTTGGAATACTCTCTGTCCATGCCTTACCCCCTTCTCTCCTCACTTCTGATGCCCCCATTGGGAGAGGAGATGGCACATCCCGCAGGTTCTAGGAGCTGGGGAGACGGGCAGTGGTGCCCGTGTGGTTCAGCTCGGCCCTGGGCTTATTCCCGTTTGTGCAAACTGCGAACGCAGGGGACCGTTCCTGAGATCAGGGGCTAAAATAGGCACAGAGCCTGGCTCAGGGAACTGGCAACCTTCTCCAAAAAAGAAGAGGAAAGTTTCCAAAGGAGGACGAGACGCGGCTCGCAGCCTCTAGGAGAGACGGCATCATAGAGGCAGTGCAGCTGGGGGCGAAGGCCGACTGGAAACCAGAAGCCCCACCTGGCACTGCGCCCGGCTCAGGCGACCGGTCCCTCCTGGCCACCCCAAGGGGTAAAGAAAGCTCACGGCAGGGCTGGGAAGCCGGTCTGGTGCCACGGCAGAGGAAGCCCTCCGTGCAGACCTCGACGATGTCAGCGAGTGGAGGCCCAAAGGCCTCCGCCAGCCTCAAAGCAAATCATCTTTTAATTCCAAAACACCAAATATTTAATTTATGCTCTACCTCAAATGTCAAGTCCACCTCCCAGCACATAGCTCTGAAACCACGTAAGGAGGCCTAACACTTTCCATATGGTGAAGACATGAGGCTTTTTAATTGTGCCAACGGGTATCAGTCAAGGGTAATTCCCCGGGAACCCGGCGCTCGGGCAGCAGCTGGGCCAGCCCCCAATCTCATCACGCAGCCCCATAGGGACCCGCGGGCTCCACCCGGGCCTGCGCCCGCCCCGTCTTCCCCCAACACCAAAGCGCACTGGGTGTCCCCCCATCAAATTTCCGAACCGCCTGGCGGCCACCTTTGCTCCAAAGGCTCCCTTCAGGCATCTGAGAGGAAAGAACAAAAGGGCCAAAGGGGGTTGTGGGGGGGAGGCTGTCTTAAGTACATTTGCACACGTGTCTGCGCTGCATGAGCGTGCACGCATGCTCGCTTCTCCAAGTCCTGTCCCACCACTATCTCTATGCCAAGAAGCTTCCTGATTTCGGCCACTGCACTTTCCAGACCCAAAGTCTCCGCCGCGTTTGCCTTTGTCACTGCCTGTTGCTGCCTCGGGTTTCCAGGCCTATCCCCCTTCATCCTTTTTTTTTTTTTTTTTAAAGATTTATTTTTATCTTTTTTTAGAGAGAGGGGAAGGGAGGGAGAGAAACAGCAATGTATGGTTGCCTCTCACCTGGCCCCCACGGGGGACCCGGCCCGCAACCCAGGCATGTGCCCTGACTGGGAATCGAACCGGGACCACTTGGTTCCCAGCCCGCGCTTAATCCACTGAGCTACACCAGCCAGGGCCCCCCTTCATCCTTTTGAGATTACGATGCTGGTTTCAATTTCTCACCGTGGAGGACACTTTTGTCGGGCACACAACCTGTCCTCTTGGCTGCTCCGCTTTCCTAGCACTCGTCCACCTTGCCCTCCTCATTATTTTCCTCCCCTGAGCTCATGTCCCCTTGGCACTCATCTGAGCCCACAGAGAAGAGAAGCCACACGGCCTTGGCCTTGGCCTGCGTCCCTCCGAGTGAGTCCAGGGTGTACAAGGTGCTTTCCTGGTCTGGGTCTCAGCAAACCCCGCCCCCCACACTCCACCCAGTTTTGAAGAGTTATCTGCTATGACCCTGCCAGGGATGAGAATGTTCTTATGCCCATTTTACAGATGAGTTCATTAAGGCCCACAAAGGAAAACGGCTTGTACAAGGGGACGAGCTCTGTGGCAGAGCCTGACCCCATGTATGCCTGTATTCAGGGAGACAAGCTTAGGCCAGCGCCAGTGAGGTCACCCTCTGATACCCCAGGACCTTGCATGGAGTCGGCCCCACCCTGAACATTTACAAAGCTAGTCACACCCATCGGGGAGGATGAGGGCAAGCAGCGGCCCCTCCTGCTTCTGGGCACCCCAAAACCTGCCTCAGCCTAAAGCGCTCGCAGCTGCTAGGGTGCCACCTCTCCAATGAGGGTACATGCATCCGCCCCCGGGCAGACGCTGGGGCACAGGGCTTTGCCATGCGTGGCTTCCGTTGTCCTAGAAAGTGCTCCAGAAATAGAGAAAAACAGTCCCCGCCAGCTGGCTGGTCACTTTACAGGGTTACGAGGAGGGTTAAGATAAGGTAAGCAAAGTGCATGATACACACAGGCACTTAATAAATAGTAGTTATCCACGTAATCATAATAATAATAATAATATTGCTAATTGATGTGCCACTAAGGTGTCCGCAGCCACTTCGGTGAAAGGGCCGTGAAGGAGTTGGGACAGGGCCACCCCAGAGGCAGGCCTGGGGCTGCGGGAGGGACCTCCATCAGCCCTTGGAGCCCTGGCCCGCCTACATCCTGATGGCGTCACGGGAGACCCTGCCGCTGGGAGTCACAGAGCTCGAACCCGCCCAAGGGCTGCCCAGTCCGTGCAGTGCGGGACCTCAGTGTTCCCCGAACGCTGGGCATTCCGTTCCCACGTCCACCCTCAGGGCCACTTGCACGTCGTTGCTTTCCTTGGCGTCAACTCTCCACACTCTCTTTCCACCAACCTTCATCCTAAGCAACAGTATCTGCGAAATCAGGGGGTTCGCATCCTCGCTCTTTTTCTTCCAATCAGAGAAAAAAGGAACTATTAGGATTAAAACCGTCCCTCCGGGTACCACCTGAAATCGCCTCACGGGCTCTGACGTTGGGCTCCCCCGACCTCTCCCGGGTGCACTCGCCCCCTCTGCAGACTCAGCAGCTAGGCCTGGGCTGGTGGAAACCCAGGTGTCCGGGTCCCAGTCACCAAGCACAACTACAAGGAAGCGGAGGGCCCACTCTCCACCACCTCCCCCACCTACACATGTCACGCCGATGGCTCTGTCTCATCTTCAAAAGTGCTTTGCACAAACGTTAACGACCCCTCAGCATTTCCCCAAAACAGGGGGTGAGCCCCATCCCATGCCGTCCTCAGCTGGGGGAAGGAACCAGGCAACACAATTCCGTGACTTCACCAAAGCCACCGACTTAAGCTGGAGCCCCCTCCCCACCCTCCCTCACTCCCCCCATGGCAACTTTTACTGGCTCGCATTCCTTAGCTGGGAACACTACTATTTAATTAAAAACGACAGACTTTTGTTTTTCTCTCCTTCCTTCCTCCTCCCTCCCATCCTCCAGGACTGGATGCCAAGGAGACCCACCAAAAACATGCGGGTAACATTTGTTACGGCTTTGAAGATAAAAGTCAGTTGAAGTAAGCCCTCGCTGTATTTCAAGTTTCCCCTAAAGCACGGAGCAAGCTGCCTGGCAGTTTAGGAAAGGAAAAAAGGCTGGGGGGGGGGGGGGGGGGGGGGGGGAGGGAAGACTGCAAAAAAAAAAAAATGTCATTCTGCAGGAATACTTTGTAAAAATAAACAAGCTGAAAAAAACCCCAAGCTTGATTAATGGAATCCACTCAGTTGGCCTCAATCTTGAGCCACGAATGCATTTATTTCTTCATATGGCTAAATCGGATCATTTTCATTGCACTTTAAAAACACATGTAGATCGTAAACTAGAAATGCTAGGGGAAGACCGGGACATCTGTAGGTCTGTTTTCAAAGGACCCTAACTCGAGTGCCCCACCCACCAAGGTTGACCTGTACTAGGGTGCAGCAGCTCCGATTCCACCCAGCCTACAGGTGAAGAGACCCGTGGGACAGAAAGCCCCAGCGAAGTAAGTGGCAGCGGTGGAGGGGCAGAGGGGAGCTTCTCCCAGACGCAGAGGTTAGTTCATTCGCGCACAAGAGTTGGCTTTATCCACAGGCTCAGCGCCCGACACGGCCCCTGCCACCGGGCTGCACCCAGCCCGGGTCCCCACCACTCAAACCCACACACACATCTGAAAACTTCACCGGCCCCTCCCCAGCCCACGGACAAGACCAAAGAACTAACCAGACCTGAGACGCAGTCTGTTCACCTCTAAGTTAAAGAAAAAAAAAAATTAAATGTCACATCAAAAAGTTGATTCATCCTTTGATCCTCGGCTTGCTTGAGTTCCACGCAGACCTTCTGAAAGCCCATGCAGAGTTCCGGAGCTCAGAGGACACCTGTGAACACCAGTCCCAGGCCAGGATCTGGGGCTGGACTCACTCACTCCCCTGTCACATCTATCTACTGCTCCCCCAGAAACAACTCCAACCAAGGGTACCTTCAGGATTGGGCCCAGGCCACAGCAGAATAAGCAGCTCTCTCTCCTCATGGGCCTAGCTAGGGGGTGTCTACCGGGTCTCCTCAGTGCCCCCAAGCTCTGTCACCCAGATGGCAGTCTGGTCTACTGGAGTTCCTGGGCAGATGGTCCTGATGAGTGCCACAGACACACGGAACATATTCGGAGACCAGCACAGTCCCATACTCCACCCAGACGCCCCTCAATGCCTGCTCCCTCTCCCTGGCCCCACCTCTAAGCCCACCTTCGAAAGTTGGCCACAAAAGCAAGGGAGTCAGAGCAGGCCCCCAAATCCCTGCCCCCGGAACAGATAAGCTTCCTCCTCGACTGTACCTGCACCACCTCCTCACCTAGGACCTATCCCCCCAGGCAGCCCTCTGTCCCCAACCAGACAGGAGACTGCCATCCATGTCACCTCCAAGGATCCTCAAGGCATGGGGAGGGGGGGCGGGGTATACAGGGATATGTTGGTGGGACAGGGGTAGCTGAGAAGGGATTTTTGGACTTAGAAGCTGTGCCAAGAGGGTCCTAAAAGTTGGGGTGGGCGGGTATAGAGACTCATCTCTGAGGGTGAAAGAGGGGCGTGAAAGGATCGTACCCGGGCTCCTCTGCCGACGGTGCCCGCCGCCCGCAGCTGTCGGGGTCCGGAGCTGCCGCCGGGGCAGCGCTGCCTGCCGATCCACTCCTCAATGCCTTTCCGGGCCCAGGCGGCACTCACAGCGAAGCTGTCACCTGGGGCGGGGACGACAGGAGTCTGTGAGTCCGGCCCCCGGGGCGAAAGTTACCGGAGAGAGGACGGACAGAGCAGGCGCGGCCTCCGCCGCAGGGGCCAGGAGGGGGTCGAGGGCCGGGGCGCAATCCCAGAGGCGGACGCAGGCAGTCGGGAGAAGGGATTCCACGAAGCCCCGAGAGCAGGAAGAGCAGTACCCACGGAGGAAGAGTCCGGGGAATCAGAAGAGCGAGCCCCGGAGACCAGGACTACTGAGGAAACTGGGTGAGGGTGTGGAGGGGTGAGTTAAACACGGGAGAAGGGAAGAGGGGAACTGAGGGTCAGGAGAAAGGGCACAGTGGGCGCAGGAGTCAAGATCGCGGAAGAAGGGCCTAAGGGCCAGAAAGAGAGGGGACAGAATCTTGGGGGAAGGAGCTTGGGAGTCTGAACAGGGGGCGCACTGAGCGCGAAAGGCGGGGACCGCGAGACGAGGGGTTGGGGCTCAGAACGGGGGACACAGGACAGCGGGGACCGGGTAGGTGGGACAGAGCAGGGTCACGAAGGCTGCTCCAGAAGCGAGTTTGTGGGGCTAGTGGTCAGCCAGAGCTGGGGGTGGCGGGTGGCCCTGGGAATGAGATCCCGCGGGCTAGGCCATTCCATCCATTCCCCGGGTCCATGCCCCGCGCGCCCCTACCTTCCGGGCTCTCCCTGCGCTTGCACACGGCGGCTGCAGCACATCGCGCGCGGCGGCGGGAGCCGGAAAGAAAGGAGAGGCAGAGAGTTAGCAATCGCCGGGGCGAGGGCGGCGGGGCTCGGGGGCCCGGGGGGCCGGCGCGCGGGCGGGGACACTGACCCGGCTTGGAGTGAAGTTTCCCCATGCTGGGGGCGCGGCGGGCGGGGGCGTCCCTAAGCCATGCGCCCGGCCCGCGGGCCCCGCGGCTCTCCGCCCCTCGCCTGGCTATCCTCCTCCGGGAGCAGCCCCCGAGCCGAGCGGAGCCCGAGGCGGCGCCGGGACTAGCTCCTGCCGCCGTCGCCGCTGCCCGACTGACGCCCGGGCGTGCCGAGCCCCCAGCCCGCCGTCGCGGCCCGCGCCTCCCCGCGCACCCATTGGCCGGGCGCGGCTCATCAAAGGCGAGGCGGGCTGCCGAGTAGGCGGGATGGGGCGTGGCCAACGGGCTGGGGGCGGGGCGCAGCGAGGCGCTGTAGGTCTGACACAGCGCCCCCTCCAGGCTGCAGTTTACGTCCCCCAGCCAGGTGCCAGGAGCTGAAGACCCTGGGCTGGAGACCCGGTTTCGGGGCTCTAACCAGCAGGCATATTGGGAACAAACACACTCTCTGGGACAACCGCTGCTCCTGTCACTATGTGCCTTCTCTCCGCTCTATTTTTCCTTCAAGCGCGCTGGGCGGGACTCAGAGGCTCCAGTTTACAGGTGATGAAACTGAGATCTGGAGAGGGCCGCTGCTCTGGCGTTAGTGCCTGCTGCGTCGCCCCTTCCCAGTCTCCCTAAGACCTGCATTCGCAGAGAGTGTTCGCTTATCAGTCGCCGCATGCGTCCTGCCTTGCCCTCTACGTTTTGATTTGAGAATCCAGGAAAAGCCCCCACCGCGCCTCCAGCCAGTTGTGGACCCAGCCCATTCCTGGCCGCGACAAGTGTCCGAAAGCCAGGAGTTGCTAGCCAATCGCTGGGATCCCCTCGCCAGAAGACCTGTGGGTGCCCGCCTGGGGTCACGGCGCGCTGCCAGCTGCGCGGCCCGGAAGGGGGTAACTGCTGGGTCTTTGATCTTCCTTGGTTTCCTCTCCCTGCTGCACTTCGCCAGACCCAAGGGCTTGCTTGTTTTGTCTGGGGAGGTCTCTGCAGAGGGGAGGGCGACATCAAGGGGTCCCACCCCACCTTAGAGGGTCTCAGAGAGGATGCCTGCTCCGCTGGGGAGGGACATCGTGGGCCTGTCATTAAGATGGTCCTGGTACCAGGCAGCCTGGACATGGGAAAAGAAAACCCTGGGCCTGGAGTGAGGCCAGCTTTGCCCCTTGGACCGAATTCTCCGTGACTGCCTCAGTTTTTGCACCTGCAAAATGGAGGCTCACAGCTTCCCTTTGGGGGCCACAAACGTAATTCTGAATTTTCTCATTAGCCACAGTTAGGAAAAGAAAAAAAAAGTTGAAAGAATCAGAGGAAATTAATTTTAATAATATATTTTATTGAATCTATCAAAAATATTCAACATATAATGAGATATTTTAAATTCTTCGTTTTGCACTAAGTGTTTGAAATCTGGTGTGTATTTTATACTTCGAGTATGTCTCAACCCAGACTAACCACATTGCAAGCGACCGGTGACCACCTGTAGCCAGTGGCTAAGGCTCGCTGTGCTGACCACCGCGGGTCTGGAGCGTCTGCATGTCTCAGAAGGACGTTAGGAGCTGTGTGGCCCTCCGGAGTCATAAATATCTTCATCCAACAGTGTCTTAGTTCCATCCTCCAAAATTCCCTTTTTTACACCCTTTTTTGGTGGAAATGAAGGCTAATCTTATAAGCAGGTACGTTGTCCATTTTATATTGCAATTCTTTCTCCAGTGCCAAGCCAGCCATAGTCTAAGTCAGTGATTTTCACCCTGTGTGCCCCAAGAATTTGTAAAACATCCAATACCTACCTGACTGTTTTGTCAGGGGCACTGACCTCTTGTCCCTTGGATGGTCAAATAAAAAAATGACAATGGGCAACACAACAATAGCTGTCCGGTGTGAATGAATCAAAATGATACCTATTTTTTTTGTCATATTGACAAAAAACTATGTTTTCAGCGTGCCGCAGAAATTTAGTCATTAGTTTATGTGTGCTGGGAGAGGAAAAAGGTTGAAAATCTCTGGTCCGAGTCACATGTAGACCTCACAACCAACCAATCTCCAAGGCAGGCTTGTATTTGGTCTACAAAAGAGGGAACCTACTAGGCTCAGAGAGGTGAAGTCACTTGCCCAAGGCCACACAGCAGCCAGCGACCTGGTTAGGAACGAAACCCAAGCCTGTGGATCCCATTGCCACCCTGTGCTACATCACGCTGTCCTAACACTGTCGAAACGTCACATCCCACTGCTAGAGAGAGAGTCCCACTCTAGAAACACATACTGGTTCGGTGCCAGCTATGGGACAAGCTCCGTTTTAGGCACTTAGGATACATCAGTGAACAAAACCGACACTCCTCACTCTCTGCAGGGAAGAAGACAGACAAGAATCAGTTGATGCGACGCTCAGACAAACAGTGTGGGCAGTGAGACAGAAGGCAACAGCAGCTACAGCCGTGGTTCTCCATGGAGGGAAATTTGCAGGCCCCCTCCCCCTCCACAGAGGACATTTGGCACAATCTGGAGCCACCTAGCAAGAAAAGACCAGGACTGCGGCTAAGCACCCTACAGTGTATGAGACAGACCCCCCCAAAGAAGGAGGTATCGGCCCAACAGGTCCATCGCGCCCACGTGAGAACTCCTGAGCTATAGGGAAGGGCCAGAGCCGGAGCAGGACGCAGGACAGTAGGTTCAGGGTGGGAGGGAGGTGGGGTGTGAGTGTCTGAACCACAGTGGGAGCCTTCCTGCAGACCCCCCTCCGAAGGAAATGGCCCTGGGCTGGGATTGCTGTTGGTCTCTCTCTCCCCTACCCCCCGCCAGGGCTGGGGAGGTGCGTGGAAATCAAAGCAGAACTCTGAATGTTCTTTCTCACAGCGCTCAGAAAGTTGGTTACTTCCTTAAATCGGTCATGGCTTTCTTCTTTCATGAGAAAAAAGTATCCCCCCTTCCCCTCGGGAATTTCTCTTTACAGTTCAAAAAGAGATAAAAGCAACAACTAAAACTCCGCCGTTACCAGTTTGAGCCTTGGGGGAAGTAAATCCCAAATGTCCACCAAGACACAAAGGCCCCTCCACCTTCAGCCTGGCCCTTCCCAGCCCAGCAGGCGCCAGGGGCTTGCTGTGTTGGAACTGCGACACCCCCGCACCACCAACCTGGCCCTGGGCAAGACACCAGAGAGCTGGGTCCTGTGGTGAAACCTTAGCCTGCCCGGGGCTCTGAGGAGGGGCTCCCCAGGGCCACAAGCCCACCATCCACCTGGAGTGGCCATTTGGTCTCCGCCAGCTTCCAGAGCCACGACTCACACTGTCTTTTTATGCGTTTTAATAATTTATCTGGCCCACTTCTTGGGCTGTATACTTCCAGTGACACATCTTTTTCTTTGAAGATTTCCCGTCCTTTGGGGGAGGAGAACGGGGAAGGAAGGCAAGGAAGAGATAAGAGAGAGAGATTATAACAGAACCGGGTTTCATGGGGCTTGAGATTTAACAAGGCTGGTTTAGGTGAAATCTGTCAGACGTGCAGCTGGGAGGTTTGGAGGGAAAAAACATCACGTCGCCCTGACTGGCCACCCCGCTCCCCCCCGCCCCCCGTACTTGTGCCCAGGTTAAGCCATTTGATCTGGTCCCCTTCAAATGCCACTTCCTATAGGAAGCCCTCCTTGACCTTCTAACCTGAAGAGCTCTGACCGCTCCGAATAGGCAAGTTCTCCTCTCCTCTTTCTTTTCTTGGCACTTATTTTTTTTTTTAACGCTGGAGCTAAATTTTCCTCGTAGAGCCTGGACTGTCTGGGGCAGGGGTCTTGCCTGACTTGCATCTCAGGGTGCAGTACCCAGAACCGGCCATAGGAGGTGCTCTATGTGGACCCAGAGGAACCCACCCAGCCCTACCTCCCACCTTGGGATGGGTTGTGGGCAAGAGGAGACTGGGAAGGCTGGCAAGAATGTGATCCAGGGTATACTAAAGAAAAATGTAATGTCCAAGTCTCTGCTGGTCCCTGCTCAGTCCTGGGAGTCACTTTTTTTCCACAGTCCCCTGGTGAGTTTAGGCATTGCTCAGTGGCTGGAAACCTGGTTTGGCTGAGGGAGTGTGAAACTGTCCCACAGGAGAAAGTCACTGGGATTTTGGAGATGGCAACCAGGAAAGGGAAGAGATGGGTCTCAAGAGAAATCCAGCCTCAGAAGGGGCACAGGCGGTGAGGAGGCAGGGGCAGCCCGTTAACTTTCAGGACAATGATGACTGAGGTGTGAGTGGCAGTCACCTGCTCAGCTCTGTGCTGGACTTACCCTCAGTCACCCCAAACCTCAACAAAACCCTCACCACACCTCTGGGTTAGAAGGTGGGAGGACAGAATGAAAGAATTGGAAAGACGGTTCAACTCAGCATCAACAGGGTGACAGGTCACCGTCTTGAACAGAGGTGCTCATCGGGAGAACAGATGGGAGCCAGAGGCAGCTGGGAGGAACGCCAGCCCCCAGCATCAGTCCATGGAGCTGGGCTGCCCCCGGAGCAAGGGGCGAGGACCCCACGCCAGTCTATTCAGGTATTAGGGGAAACAGACCCCAAAGAGAGTTACTGGAGTCTAAATGTGGGCCGTTCTGAACTGAACTTTTGTGCTGCCAACTCCTCCGGGGTCTCGGGTCTTTCAGCAAGTTCAGAGGGCACACAGGCTTCCTGGGTAATGCTGGGGAAGGGAGAGAGACCACAAAAGCCCTCGGCCCTTTCATGGCCCTGCTCCCCTCCACCCCTGCTTCTCTGCCCCACTTCTCCCAGCTCGTCCAGGAAGTCCTTCCGGTCATGGTGCCAGTCTGCCCGTTCGCAGGCTGCTTTTACAAGGAGAAAGAAACTCCCATCTTTTGAAGCCCTCCCTTCCCAACTACCTGCAGTGAACCGACACGTAATCAACACACTCAGTCTCCCCGTCTACCAAGTAGAAGGAAGGAGTGCAGAGATCAGCATCTCCCAAAACGAGTTCTGCCAAACTCCAGTTCCGTGGGAAAAGGCCCCACGGGAGACACAGGGCTGCCCCAGCTCGGCCACGGGGAGACACACCACTCTTCCTGCAGGACGTGTTGGGACCGCCGGTGGACAGCCGAGCCGTGCGATTCTCCGAGAGGAGAGCGTCCTAAGCAGGGTTCGTGTTTTGCTTTGTTTTCATTACCTCACCGGACCAAGGAACCGCTCTTAGGAAGTTCAAGTGAAAACAAGTGGAGCACACTTCGGCAAATGCTGGACTAGTCAGAGATGCCAAGCACTGAACCCAGGGACCTAACAAAGACGATGATGGAGAGCTCAGTGTGGGAGGAGTGGGAGGGAAGGCTCCGGAAGGAGCACACCCACCTGTGTCTGCGATGTCCATTTCGCTGTCTTAGGGTGTATTTGCCCACCACCAGGCCGCTGAGCAATGGAATACCTACTACCCGTGAGGATCCAGAAGCTCCTTACAGCCACAGCTCAAGGCACAAGGAAACGAAGCCTCTGTAGTGATGATGCTCGTGGCCAATTTGCCTGTCTCACCTGCCTTCCCTTCCAGCTCAGCTTCTTCCTCCCCCTCCTCCGCCTCCTCCCCACCTCCACCCTACAGGGCACAGCTTCAAGGTAACCTTGCTACCATATTGGTGCCGCAGGACCCCTTCACTCCTTGGCCACAGCCGATTGGATGCCTGACCCATAAGCTTGACCAATCAGCATCTCTCTGCAGAATTTAAATATAGAGAGGCCCAGGGCCTAGGGTCTGTTCCCTGACGGCCTGGGCTCCATAGTCCCAGGGCCTGGAGCAGCTGATGGAGCTCATGAAGGCTGACGAACAGACAGACAGTGCGGAAGCAGGGATAGTCAGAGAGCCGCAGAGCTAGCAAACCGAATGGGGAGAGACAGAGAGGCTTCCTTGCCCCCAACACTCCCTGTTCCCTGGTCCTAACCTTGTTAGTTCTCACCTTGAGTCCCCGAGAGACCCCTAGTCCCCCTTTCTTGCCCAGGGTCAAACAGCTTAGACTGGGGCTGCTCGGGATTTACTGTGGCTCCCCCCAGGAGCTTGTCGAAACACAGGGCAGGACCTGAGACCCAGCATTTCTAGTAAGCCCACATGGGACCAATGCCACTGGGCTGCAGACCACACTCGGAGGCTCTAGAAAGTCCAGCTTTCTCAGAAGCTGCTGGGGTGATACAATGTGCCTCTTCACTGAGTAACAGTACCAGGGAGCAGGAAGGACAAAAGAAACCGGGGGGAGGGACCCAGGACACGAAGGTGTTTCTCTTTTGTGAAGTCACTCAACAAAGATCTGTTGAGGGCCCAACTTATCCAGGCTGTTATGTGATCTTTGTCTCTTAAGCAGACAGAAGTAGCCAGTTGTGGTGTGTCTGTGGGAGAAAAAATCAAGTGGGAAAGAGGAGGAAAAGTGCCAGGGGAGGGGTTGCAACTCTAGGTGGAGGGGTCAGAGAGGGCAGCCCTCTGAGCACAGGCTTGAGCATGAGGAAGGGAGCCATAAAAATCCCTGGGGAAATTGGTTCCGGACAGAGAGAACAGCAAGTGCAAAGCCCCTGAGGTGGGGATGTGTGAGAATATTTGCGAAACAAGGAGGCCAGTGGCTCTGAGGCAGAGGGAGGCAGAGGGGCTTTCCAGAGGAGGAGCTGATGAGGTCAGAAGGTGACAAGGCTCAGGCATGAGGACCTCGTGGGCCTGGGCGAGGGCGTCAGCTCCAGTGGGGGGAGGCGGGAGCCATTGGAGAATTGGAACCTGAATCAACTGGGCCGCTGCGTTGAGACCTGAGTGTGGATTTGGGGGCGGTGGACGGAGACCAGGCAGAAGCGAGGAGGCAGGAGGGTGGAGAGGTGACCGCAGCATCCAGGCAGGACGTGGTAGTGGCTCAGACCCAGGTGACAGCCATGGAGGAGGTGAGTGAAGTCAGCTGCCGAGTGCCTTTGGAAGTTGGGACAGGATTAGCTCACGCATTGGATGCGGGATGAGAGGGAAAGAGGGCCATTAAGGAAGATACTCCGGTTTTTTGGCCTAAGCTGCTGCAAGGAGGGGCTGCCACTAACCAAGTGGAGAAAGCCTTTGGGGTGGGTGGGGGGACAGTCTGCAGGGCAGGCAAGCTCCGTTCATTATTCCGAGAGGCCCATGGAACACGGGAGCCACGAGATCAAGTACGCAGTGGAGCTAGGAGCCTGGAGCTCAGGAGCAAGCTGCAGGCCGGAGACACACCTGGGAGTCGTGAGCATGTAGACGGAATTTAAAAGCCTGACAAGGGGTGAGACCCCCAGAGAGTGAGTGTGGACAGAGGGCCAAGGACAGGGACCTGGGGCCTGTGAGGCTCAGCTCAGCAAGAATCTGCCCATCTCCTCCCCGTCCCGGCACCATCATGACCTCCTGACCTCCATCCAGTCCTCAGGGCTCCCTCTTAGCGAACCGCCTTCTCAGTACATCCTTCTCGTACCTGTTCTCCCCCCGGCAGGATTCCTGGCGCAGCCGCTGAACTCTGAAAGCCCTTCTTTGTTCAAACCGGCCCCAGAGATAAACGAGACATGCGTGTGAGACGCTTAGGGCGCCCACTCCAGCTGACACAGGGCCCGGGGGGGTGCCGCTGCCCCCAGATGAGGTGGGCAGAGCAGAGTGCCCTGCCCTGGCCCCGTGAGCCATGCCTGTACCTGCCTCACACTGCTCGGCACCTGGCACTCAGTAGGGGCTTTAACAATGTTTGCTGCAGGCAGGAATGGCTGAGCAAATGGCCATCTGGCCAGAGGTGACACGGTCTGCAACAGTGTCTGCGGCCCTCTCCAAGTCCATGTCATTTTTATTTCCTCCGCCTCTGACAGGGGGGTCACTGCCACCCTATCGCACCCCTCAGCTTCTGCCCATGTCACAGCCACTGCCAGCCAGGGCAGATGGAGGCCGCTGCACGTGAACCCAGCCATTTTTTCCCTTCCATGGAAAGCACACGCGGGGACCGCGATTCCTTCCTCGCAAATCCGAGAATTCTCCATTTGCGTCTTCCAAGGGTGAGCTGGGGTGCATCCTCCACCTGGCGCCGCTTTTCACCTCGTCGTCGCCGGCTTCTCTGGGAGACAAGTATCTTTGTGCTGAGCCCCCTTCCCCGGCCCCGCCCGCTCCGCCTGGGTCCTAACTCCTCGCAGGCTTCTCTCTGCACAAAGGGACCATTGAGAGGCAGGCCGTGGGACGCCGCCTTTGATCCGGGGTTCTAATAACGTGTGGATGTTTGCATCCCAAAACAATGCCGTGGCCTGGCAGACTGGCGGGAAGCTGGGGGAGGAAGGGAAAGTGGGTGGGAGGGTGCCAGCGCTGGCGGGCACACTGGGCGAGCCCTTCCGCGGGTCCCCTCTGGTGAGCACACTCATCACATAGATGAAAGCCCTGGTGTGGCCAGGGTTTGCCAAATTGAGACTTGGGGGGTCAGCGGACTGCCCACAGGCTCCATAGAAGCAGGAGCCACACCATCATCAGGGGAAAGGCAGGAAACGAAAGAGAGGGTCTTGGAGCGGGCAGACCTGGGGGCATGTGCCTGGCCTGACGGGACAGATGTGGCTCGATGCCAGTGACTAGCGAGGGCCCGGAGTTGCTGTATCTTCTCATTTTTCACGAGTAGCTGGAAATCCAGGTCTCTAGGTGAAATCTCCAAATTTTCATGTTGGCAACCAGTTTCAAATGTTTAAATCATGGTCTAGAAGACCAGACGAAACACGTGTCCCTGCTGGAACCCAGCCTGTGGTCACCAGTTTCGCTCTCTGCTTCGGTAAAGTCATCCCCAAAAAAGCATCCATTGGGGGGCTGGGGGTAGGGAGGAAGGCAGTAATGCGACCAGGCCCTCGGCTCTCCCCCAAAGGGAGAAGGACAGGGTGCTGGACCGATGCCAGCTGCCCCAGTTCTCCCACATACTCTCGCTGCCCTTAGCAGTGTTCCCCCTTCCCTGGGCAAGTGGGTTCCAAGTCCCTCCAATGTGCCTAGACTGGGCTGGGCACGGAGCACACAGGAACGACGCAGACAGGGCCCCTGCCTGCCCTCAAGTCCCGGCAAGGAGGCAGGAGCCCAACCTGTGGCCAGGCTGCCTGTGAAGGGCTGGGCACACTCTGCTATCTCACCTGCTCCCAGGCCAGCTGTCTGTGTCCTGTCTGAGCCCCTGGCCGGCGCCCAGGGGAGACCAGGGGAGGTCTGACCTTCAGCCCACCTAGCTTAGCAGAAACAGTTCCTTTCCGCCCCCCACCCACAGCCCCCAGAAGGAATCCTGGAGCCAGCTGTTAAGTGCTGGTAGGAAAGGAGGAGCTGAGGATGGGGTTTGCATGGTGCACAGGAGTGGGGATCCTTTCTGCGGCCACCTCAGTCCCCAGCCAACTCCTGGCCACAGGACTGACTCCACGTGGCCTGTGGAACCTGTGTGGTGGTGGGCTGTCTGCACTGACCACCTCAGTCACCTCACACTGGATCCCAAGGTGACCCATCGAGGGGTGTCACCAGGCGGCCCTACACCCCGTCCAGGACAGGCGCCAAGCTGGGTGCTCTGCAGAGGGTTGGGACAAACCCAGCCTCAGGGAGATGGGTGCACAGACAACAGAGACCGAGGTGACTCCTGAGCTACCGTGCAGAAGCACGTGGCATAGAGCCTGGGAAACAGGCGATACAAGGGTCTCTTGGTATCATTATTACAAAAGCACCAAAAAGCAATGTTTTTTTCTCCAGGACTTTTTGGTTGTAAGTGACAGTGACAAAATACAGCTGAAACTAGCCCAAGCAGAAAGGAACTTCCTGGGCTCACATAACCCAGGTACTGGGAGGACAGGACAGGAGCAGCTTCAGACTTGTAATCGAACAAGCTGAGTGAAGTGTGAAAGAGAATTATTCTTCTCCAGCTCCAGTGAGAAAAATCCTGGGGAAGGATTTTGATTGGTCTAGCCTGGGTCATGTGCACATTCCTGGGCCAATCACTAGAGGAGATTGGTTGGTCCAACTTCAGTTAGATGCCCAATCCTGTGGCCAAATGGAGTTGATGGCAGCCCCACACCAACCGCAGTTTTGGATGGCAAGGCACGAGTCCCCCGAAGGAGAGGCGGAGGAGGGGTGCGGAGGGGGACATTATCTTACCTGAGCAAGGCAGAATGTCCTTATACCTCCACCCCTCCTTGAATAGAACTCAGGGCCTGTCAGAGGTATGAAATCCACTTTATGGATGGGGAAAGTAAGACTCAAACCCATGGAATAACTTGCTCAGGGTTACATGATCTATAAATGGTGGTCTGGGATTCAGTCTGTGACCTCTGCCTCCATAGCTATCCTCACAACTAACCCCTATGAGCCTGGCATTCCGAGGAGGAGAAAGCTTGACCATACCCAGGCAACCACGTTTCCCCAACTAAGTCTGCTACGTGCCTGGGCCAGTCCTGCCACGTCCAGAACCAAGCCTGGTCTTCGGAGATGTCTTTGAATGGGTGAACTTGACCTCTTAGAACTGGCCACTCCTGACTATGACTCACTGTGTGTCATCAGGCAAGAGTCTCTCCCTCTGGGGCTTGGCCATCATTTTATAGAAAGAGGGGGCATCTCCAGGGTCCCTCCTACATCAAACAGGCTCAGGTGTTTGGGGAAAACCTGAGAGCACACGGCCTAGGTCACATGTACAGAGGGACAAGGACAAGGGGAGCACAGGTGGCAGTGCCTGAGTGCTGAGTCCATGCCAGCCTCTCTGCGCTCTCCCCTGAGAATCCCTTCGAAGTTGAGAGCCAATAGGTGCCACATGTTTGCCAACCCCACATTTTTCTCTCCTGGTCCTGCACCACTCCCACTGCAGTAGAAACAGTTATCAGTGCCCCGGTATCCACATCCCCCTTATTGGTGTTAGTAATAGAACAGCCACACAACCAGATACTCCATTTGCCAGCCTCCCTTGCAGCTACATGTGGCTGTGTATGCGTGCGATGTGAGCAGAGACGTGTGCTTGCCCTTCACCTTGTGCCTCCTCCTTTTCACGGGCTAGAGCATAGACATGGTGCAGAGGTCCAGCTTCAAATAGGAGGACAGGCAAATAATGAGATGGAAGTCACTCGAGCCCTGAGCCACTTCATGGAGTCAAACGGCACCCCACTCCCAGACTACCTCTTAACTTGGAGTTTTACACAAGAGAAAAAAAAAACTTCTCTTGTATTTAAGGGGAGAATCGTTAGGGCAGCTTACCCTAACTAATACCTCCTCTCCAGTTCATGCAAAATTCTGAGAGACTTTACCAGCCAGGACCCTGCACCTCGTCTCCACCAAGGAGAGAGAGGAGGAAGGTGAGAAGCGAGGATGGAGGGGAGGGAAGGATAGCCTTTACTGAACACTCATTCTGTCCCAGGCATTTACCACCATTATTCTGAAAGCTTGAATTTTATCAGTGGCAAGAAATACCCTCCATTATTTTCTTTGAGGTGCCAAGCACATTTTACTCCTTTTCAAGAAATTATCTACCAGTACTCAAGTGTCAATAACCATAATTTCTCTGCGAGTCTTTTTTCTTTTCCCAAAAGAAAACAAGCTGGTACTCAGCTACGTAAGCTCACAACTCAGAGAGGCACAGGCTCTTTTCCTAAGATAACTATGACATCTTGGCATTTGGTCACACACAGCATTGCGATATCGAGGACGGAGAAAGGAGCAAATCGATCAGTGTTCCTGCTTTAGGGACATCTTAAGTGACGCTGTCTCATTTTCTGCTTTTCGTCCCATGAGCACATGTCACAGCCTCAGGGTGCTTCTCGTGGCAAGCACCTCCGCCAGCTCCTGCGCCGTCGGTGCTAATGTCCACACAGCAAAACGGGCATGTAATGCCTCGGTGTCACTAGGAAAACAGTTCTGACCTCGGAGACCCCCTGAAAGGGTCAGGGGGGCCTCCAGGCATTCTCAGACCACACGTCCATCACTATTGGGCCTTTTTCTTCCATAACTTGCAAACATGCACACACTCACACTCAGCATCTATAATTTGATTTTTAAGGGCATTTGCATATCAAAAAGAAGACCCACGTCATCTCAGAAGAAAGGGTAGCCCACCACACTGGACGCACTTGGGCTCGCAAACAACTCTCTGCATTGTCTTTGCTTTTCTGGCCTTGCCAAGGCCGGGGGGCAGAGGGCAGCGTGGACGCTGGTGTTTGGGAACCGCCTGCAGCCTGACACAGCCCTTCCTGTGCAGATGGCAGGAGTCACGCCCCGAAGGGCCGGGCCAAGCCCAAGGCGGGCACACAGCTAGAAACCCTGGGTTTGCCTAGCGCCGATGGCAGGGGGGTCCAGGCGAGTTTGCGCCCCCGCTCCCACCCCCACCCACCTACTAGAGTGGGGGGCAGAGCGGGCCCCTGCCAGCGCCCCCAAGGTGTGAATGGATGGGGGCGTGTCTGAAGCGGGTGGTGCCCTCACTCCCCTATTAATAGGACCCCAAAGAAGCGGTTTTATTCCTTAAATAGCCAACTCCACTTGGCCCCTGCCTGACTCTCTTGCCCCCTCCCCCACCCAGTTCAGCATCCCCAGCCTGGGGTCGCTCTGTAGGTCCCGCAGGGACCCCATACCTGCTCGCACGCACAGCGCACACACCTGTCACACACACACACACCCCCGCCCCGTCCCATCACCTATGCCCCGTCTCCCCATGACGCCCACAGCCTTCACCTTGCTCTGCCCCTTGGGGACACACAAAAATGACCAGGGCCCGAGGGCTGGGGCAGCCACTTCAGACAAGTCCCTCCTCCTCTCTGGGCCTCAGCTTCCCGGCTGTAAGGGGAGAGGGAGGGACGAAGAAGATGCTCCGTCTCTAAAGACGCTGCCAGGCCAGCATCATACGCCGGTGACAGAAGGAGAGCATTTTGAAGGCCACCCCCACGGCCGCAGTTGGCTGGGAAGAGAGTGGCCTGAGAGAGGCAGGAGGGGACGGGCTGTCCACTCTGAGGTGCGGGCGACTGGGACCACCCAGGATTGGCAGTGAGGGTGAGGGGGGAAATTCGGAGGTGGTGAGTGTAACCCCACTCTGGGGTGGGACGGGTGCTCATCAGCGAGGACGGGGTAGCTGGGGCACAGTCGCATCTACCCAAGGGAAGCCCGAGAGTGGCCCACGCAGTGACATGTGGCTTTCCTTCTCTGTACACAGACCTCGCCCCCACGATGCCAAGCCAGTGGGCGTAGGACACATCTCCGTCTCTTCTTCAAGGACGTGGCTTCCGTGGGAGGCGGTGATGGTGAATTTCATGTGTCAACTTGTCTCAGCCACGGGGTGCCCAGATGCTGGGTCACCCAGGGTCCTGGGTGTGCCTGTGAGGGTGTTTCTGGACGAGATTAACACTTGAATCTATAGACTGAGTAAGGCCCTCCCTAGGCTGGCTGGGAAAGCCAGCTGTAATTTGCTGACAAAGGAATCATCAGCACCCCAGAATGCTGGGAAGGCGAGGGCCCCTCCCCACTGTGCTCTGGGTCCTGGTTGGATTACCCAGTCACGTGGCAGAGGTAGTGGGCAGAGGTAGGACTTCATGAACCTAACTCAAAAGCTTGATGGATTTCAAAAGTCTGTGACCAGAGAGAAGAAAAACACACAGGTGTCTCTAACGCTGCCTCCAGGGTGCCCTCCTGGATTGGCTTGTCCAGGAACTGGCTCCACCGCCCAGGCTCTGTGATCTCCTGTTTCAAGAGCTAAGTCAGAGTCACCACTCTTGGACCACAGTCCTTGTGTCCTCCCCTCTGCCACCGCCAGGAGGATGGGGGACCGCCGTCTCCTTGAAGCCACCTGTCTTCTTTTAAAAAGTTGCTTTTCGTGTCACTGAGTAGACAGGAACAAGGCTAATATCCCCGTTACATCTACTCACTGGCGGTTCAAAAGTAAGGGGTGTCAAGTCGCACCAAATGAGCTGAAGCAAATAGAAGAAAAGCAAAGCTGAAGGAATTCCACTGCAAGGAAGGACTACCCTGTACTCCTGGTGTAGATGAATCTAGACAATATTTGCCGTTTCCCCAAAAGCAGGACCTCCGTGTGGGGAGGGAGGGTGGCAGTTTCTCCTGCTGCCCCGGACAGAGCCCACAGCACCGGCAGGGTGACTTGGGTCCCCACGGGCCCCAGAAGTTCCTGCTCAGGGGTCCCTGCCCTCGCGGAAATGACAAACCTGGGACAGAGGAACTCGCCCCCTGGGCTCTCTCGGGTGAATGGAATCACCAGGTTAAAAGGGGGGAAAACCCCACATCAGACCAAGTAGCCAGAATGAGGTGATAACAGTGAGGGTAAGGTCGTGTGGAGGTGACATCCAGGCTCTGAGGGTCCCATTCCTTGACTTCAAACACTCGCAACTCTGCTCACTAACCATCCTCAAGCAAATTACCTCCCCACTCCACCTGGGCTGCTGCATTTGTTCAACGGAGGGGCCAGTCCATGTGGCCACCTCCGCGGGCTGTGCAAGGATTCGATGGGTTCATGGACATAAAACCTCAGACGAGTGTCCACTCGACACCTGCTCCAGTCTGCCACGTTCAGGGTCACCTCCGGATGTGCTAGCATTAGGGCGTCCGGGGCCAGCAGGATCCACATTCCCAGCTTAGTCCTCTTGCTTGAGACATATTATCCAACCCCTCCAAGCCTCAGCTTCCTCGCCGGAGAACCGTGCCTGCCTTGCCACGTGACTGTGAAGAAAAATGGAGTCGTGGCGGGAGTCCCTCCTTCAGCTGTGCACGGCAGCCCACGGGTCGTGCAGGGCACGTTCTGGGCAGCAGCCTGGGGAAGGGCACAGAGTGGGTGGCAGATCCCACCCTGTGCCTCCCTCTGCGGCAACTTGCATGTCACCCCACTGACGTTAGCTCAACGTCTCCCCTGGGCCCCTTCCTCCAGACTGAGTTCCTGTTCGCTCTGAGGAAGACCTGCCGTCCCTATGCATGTGGGTCCCGCCTCCAAGGAACCAAAGTTTCTCGCAGGAAATCGTCCAAGGTCTTGACTCTCTTGCTTTGAATGAAGGAGGACAGTCTCCCTCCAGGAGGAAGGGGTGCTGTCTGCAAAGAGGACGGGGGCATGCTTCAGGAATTGGGGTCGTGCTGCCTCTCCTGGGCACCTAGGATGAGGGGCGACGGCCCCTGGTCCCCTCTCCCGTACCAGTCGGCTGATCCACTTCAAATGGGCCGGCTCAGCGAGAACCCCGAGTGGCACCATTTTTCTAGGACCCTTCATTACCGCCACTTAGATCTTCTATTTTATTACAAACATGGCCGTAGCCCAGGCACGGGCTGGTTTCGGCATCGGAGCTGCCCTCCGCCCCGTCCAGATCAAAGCCGCCCTGTTTGTTTGTGGAGGACAGAGGATGAACCATCTCGCCCGCCTTTGAACATGAAGGCGCCTTTGTGTTGCAGCTGAAGTCATCCCTGGCACCAGGCGGGGTGGGGGCTGGGGGTGGGGGAGGCGTGTGCAGCCCGGCCAGGGGCTCAGACCAGAGACTCCGGCCGGGACCCCAAGCCTCCCTGCAGCACGGCGGGTCTTATTTGACCCCGTGGTGATTTTTTATTTAAATAATAATGCAAATATGAAAAGATTTAAAAAGTACACCAGATATTTTAATATTTCTTAAAGAAGTAGATTGTTTTATTCCTAATTTCTCTTTAAAAATCAGAATACCTGCCAATCCTGGGCCTTCACAGAAATCACGAGCTAACCAGTTTTCTGAAGGTGTTTTTGGTGATCCTCAGGGCATTTGAGTTTTCAGTCCTACTCAGGTATCTTTTTTTTCTTTTTAAGAATCCTGTAAATGATTTTTTCCTTGAAGTTCCTGGTTTCATCTCTCTGGGCCCACCAGAACCTCAGCCCTACATTGCAGAAGGTAGGGGCTGGGGGCAGGGAGTGATAGTACCCATTTTACAGATGGAGAAACAGGGGTCCTGGGGCCTTCAGTTAGCTATGCAGAGGTGAATGATAGACTGAAAGAATTTCTCCCACTCAACAAACAAGAATCACAAGACAAAAGGAATTAACATGGATTTTTCCTCTCTTATTTTGATATTGTGGTCCATACAGCTATTTGGGGGGGGGTGATGGGGGAAGCACAGCAAGGATCTTTCCAGTGAAGACCCTCGCACATGGTCCTGACCAGTGTCTCCCTTGTCACTCTGGTTATTGTCACTGACCAGCTTTCGTGGTCGGGAAAACTAGCAGCAATTTCAACCAACTCTTAACTCCTCCACTTTGCAGGTTATCCACAGACTCATTTGCACCATCTCTTGGCTTCTCCCCACCATCAGTTTCTCCAGGCTCGGGAAAGAGAATCATTTTATTGTCGGCTAAGCCCCTGCATCTCTGAAGATGAAGGTGCTTACCACTAAGCTCGTGTCTAGCAGGTATGCGGTCTGTCCAGAAAGGATCCAGCCATGGACTATGAAATACGGAGACATTTATTCAAGAGATACAAGAAACACTGTACACAGGACAGTGACGCCTCAGTCCCTTCAAAGCAGGCACCTTGGGACCTCACACAGTTTTCCCGGTCGTCATCAGCTGCCCCGTCATATCTTCCTGAATCTCACCGACAGTCTGAAATCTCTTCCCTTTTCAAAGGTGATTTAAGTTTTGGGGAAAAGCCAGAAGTCACAGGGCACCAAATCTGGGCTGTAGGTGGGCTGAGTCACCCTGGGCAATTTGATGTTTCATCCAAAAACGCTGCACAAGACGTGATGCATGAGTGGGCGTGATTGCAAGAAGCTGCCAATGACCAGTTACCCACAGCTGCAGCCTTCTGAATCATCTGAATAGTTTCTGTGGAGGAATGTTCAAGCTTAATACAAAATTTAATGCAGATTCGTTGCTCTGGTCACTCAGTCATTTTGAATGTGACAGCCACACAGCACACATGCTCACTCAAAGTCGTCTACCACCCCCACTGACTGGTACAGTGAAGTCGTCATTGTTCACACATGTGCATTCCAGTCCACTCTCCTCAGCTGCCAGGTCACATTGATGTTGCACAAACTGTTCTCGTTATATTAACAGTGGCTGGACTTTTTCTGGACAGACCTTGTATGAATTTTACTCCATGATCCTAGAAGTGTTAAAAAATAAGTCCTTACTTATCTTTACAATTTTATAATTCTAAAATCAAATTAAACCCGACTTCAGGCACCCCCCAGCAGCATGGCTAGAATGTGCTCCTGGTCACGGCTGACGGCTCCCCGTTCCAAGGCAGAGCTGACAGCCCCATGGGGCTCCTGGGAGGCTGCCGCTCGGAAGCCTCTGGCCACAGCGGGGCGTGGGGTCTTTGCTAAGGCCTGGGTCTTGGTCCAGCCATTTCTCTTGGAGGACCTACTCCTCCCTCAGCCCCCCTGGCTCTATCCGGTTACTTTGGGGGTCTCAGAATTCCACACTCCTTTCCTCTTTCAAGGAGCATGCTTTTCTTCTCCTGAACTCCTCCCTCTTTTAAATCAGCCTCTCCCACTCGTCACTCTCCCCTCCCATGCCCTCTGGGACCATGTAGGATGGTGGTTCTCTAAGCTGGTCCTGGACCAGCAGCCCCTGCATCACCTGGGAATTTCTTAGAAATATGTGTTTTCGAGCCTCTCCTGAGACCTGCTGAGTCAGGTACTCTGGGGGGGAGCTGGGCAATGTGGACTTTAACAGGCCCCCCAAGCGGTTCTAGTGCACCCTAAAGTGTGAGAGCCCCTGGGCCAGTCTTTTCTGCTCAGTGAATTTATGAGTTTAAATTCAAAAGCCAAGACGGCTGAGACAACTTCAGGTTCCAGTCCCCACTACACAGCCTCTTCCCTCCTGGTGAGCAGAGAAGAAACGCTTGGGTCCTGGGCTAGGCAGGGACAAAGGACCAGGCCGGCATACCTGGCAGCATGGGTTGTGCACTCTGCACAACTCCAGGGGGCGCCATCCATCTAAACTACCATGTGACGGTCACAACATGGTGGTCAAGTGGGGAACATCAAGGAACCAAGGGGCATAAGGAGGGGTCTAGTGGTCATTTGAATAAGTGGGTTTAGAAAGGAACGATGGGGAAGATGGGGGGAAAATAGTGCGAAATCTGAACTCGGCCCTAAGGGGCACTCTGTCAGTGTGGACGGCTACACCATGGGTCAAACAGAGAAGAATGGCTTGTCAAAGCTAGCAGGCTGGCTTGTGAAGAGGCCCGAGGCTGGAAGAAGCAGCCCACGGGAAGGCACGGCTACTACCCAGCCTCCGCCATGTGCCATGTGGGATGCTGAGCTCAACCTTCCCAGAGCTTCCAAATTGTTTTCAAACCAGAACTCCAACTTTTTCATAGAATCTCTTTAAATATTATAAACAGATTCCAATTTAAAACACACACACACACACACTTTGTATTGTATCCAGAATATCTAAATTACTTTTGAAGCCTAATTAAAAACAAACTAAACAAAAGATTTGGACACCACATTAAAGAAGATGTACAGATGGCAAATAACCACATGAAAAGATGTTTGACATCGTCAGTCATTAGGGAAATGCAAATGAAAACCACAGTAAGATAACAAACACCATGCTCTCCTATAAGAATGGCTAATTTTTAAAAAGTTGACAATACCAAGTGCTGACAAATATGAAACTGCAACCATCACATTGGAAACAATTTGGGAGTTTCCCATAAAGTTCAACATCCACTGACTGTGCGACCCAGCAACCCTACTCCCAGGTCTGAGCCAAGAGAAATACAAATGTATATTCACAGAAAAATCTGTACGCGTATGTTCACAGTCGCATATTTATAATCACCAAAGGCTGGGAATGAACCAGTGACGGCATATCCACGTGCTGGAATGTCAATCAGCAATAAAAGGAAAGAGCGGCCCGCACGTGGACCCATGTCGCTGATTCTCACGTGCATCCTGCTAAGTCAAAGAGCTTGAAAGGCTCCGTGGTGTGGACTCTGTTTCTATGACATTCTGGAAAAGGCAAAACTGTAGGAACAGAAAACCGATCATAGTGTCAGGGGTGGGGTGGGGACAGGGCGTGACTAGAAGGGGCTGGTGGGGAATTTGGGGGGTGACGGAGACAATCTATGTGTTGCTTACGGTGGTACTTTATCAAAATTCATGGAACTGTCTACAGCAGTCCCTCTTCTCCCCGGGACCCCACAAAGCTGGCGGCAGCCAAATAAATGCCTGTCCGGCCCCCATGCCGGAGGTCACTCGGGCCCTGCCCCTGTGGTGTCCATTCAAGGGGAGAGACGGCACGGGTCTCTAGCTGCAGGCCTGGAGGATTCAGGCTGGATGAGTGCACAACATTCAAAGGAAAGAGGTTCTGGCCAACTGCTCTGACCTCATCTGTAAAATGGGGATAAACATTTTATCACGTTACTTATTTATGAGGATTAAACGACTGTAAAATACCAGGCACACGGTTGATGCACAGACATGCTGGAGTCCTCATGGAGGACTCCCCCCACTCTCAGCAGACACAGACCCAGGTGACAAGGCACCCAGAACCCTGGGAAGCTGCGCTGCTTCTCTCCTTAGCGGATCAGCCCTGCCCAGAACCGGAAGAAAGGCGTTTGTCCCAGACGTAGGTTCTGGGAGGGCAGCAGCAAAGAATGGAGGTGCGAACTGGGAGCCGGGCTCGTGCTCCCCTGGGAAACGGAGGGACCAGACACTGAGAGCAGGGAAAGAACACGGGTCCCCAAGACGCTGAATGGAGGCGCTGGCGGGAGGAGGAGGAGGTCGGGAAGGGCCTAGGAGGACAGGCAGGACCTTGGAGCCTAGATTCAGGAGCCGGTGATCTGCGGCACCTGGATCCTGCATCGGCTCCCTGGGGGAGCTGTGTTTCGCTCCATTTTTCAGACGGAGAAGCAGAGGACCCCCCGCCCCCCTCGCATACGTGCGTACAGACTTAGCTTTCTGGAGTAACCTGGCTTGAGGGCCCACTTCTGCCGCTAACTCGTTAAAGGAGCTCAGGAGAGTCCATGCGCCTTTGTGGGCCTCAGTTTCCCCTTGTTGTTGATGACTGGAAAGGCCCAGAGGGCAGAACTACCTGGCATGCCGGCACCAGCTGCACCTGGACTCTGGGATTAGCCACCCCTGGGGTGAGCCCCCCCAGCCACACACTGGCACTGACCCCCAGGCTGCCGTGCCCTACAGACGGTGGCCAGGACCCCTGCCTGCGAGAGCTACCCCAGTTCTGCGCGCTCGACCTTCTAGAAGAATGACCCCATTCTTCCTGCTCATCTCTGTCCCAGCTACTCCAGGCCACCTCCTCCCTCTGAGCCCCGGCAGACAAAGCTCTAGGCCCAGGCCGGACCCCCGCTTCCTGCCCAGCCTGCCCTGCACCCCGCACCCACGCTCGCTCGTCGGCACCAGGCACCTGCAGCCCGTCTGGAATCCGTGTTGAGCCTAGCAGGGTAGGCGGGCTCCAGCCCCAGAGCCCCAGCGTCCGCCCAGGTTGCTTGGGAAACCATTTCAGGTCATTTGAGACGATGAGGAGCCCTAGGTCTGTTGTGAGCTAAACCTGGAGCCCTCTGCGCAGTTGTCCTGGGGGCCTGGGAGTGGCCGCACTCCCCCAGCTGGCTTTGCCAGGCTGCCTTTCGGCACTGCTCCACCAAGAATGTGTCAGGAGAGCTCTTGAGGGGCTGGCATCAGCGTCCGCCGGGGAGACGGGTGACAAGTGGGCACAGGGCAGAGAAGGGAACTCCCAGAGGGACCAGACTTAGTCCCGGCCCCCAGGGCCTCTCAACGCAAAGGTGTATGTTATCCGAGCCACCCGCTTTGTGTCCCTCCCTTCTAAGTGGTCCCCAAGATGGACGACAATGTCCCAAACTGCCTGCCGTCCCCTTTCTCAAGGGGGTGAGATGCCTCAGTCCTTCCCCGGGGTCCAAGTGTGCGCTGTGGGCAATTTATTACTTTTAAGGTTAGAGAGCACAGGTTTACAGGCGATATTCTTTTTAATACAAAGATGATTTATGGAAGGTGGCTATAAAAGTTATTCTGCTCATTGTAAAAATTCCCGCAATAACCAAGAAAGCAAAAAAATGTTCCTCATCCCTGTCCTTCCTTTTCTGACCCGCAGGGATGTAAGGCCTTGTCTGGGCTGCGCTGGGCTGGGCTGGGCACTGGGCCCCGGGAGGGGTTCTGGGTCCACCTGCAGGCTCTGCCTGGGCTGGGGGAGGGGACTGTGGGCACCGGCTTCCCTAAGCCTGTGCTCCCTGGAACCACGACCCAGGACAGGTGGGGAGCTCCCCGTCAGGAGAGGAGTTTAGCAAACGCTGGTGTGCGCCTTCTCAGCGTGCTGGGAGGCAGGCGGTCCCAGACTTTGACGATCACTCAACGGTGAAATCTCCCCCAAAAGTGGCTTATCAGTGTGATGGTGCCAGGGGCAAAGGGCAAGAAATACCCAGCCACACAATTAAGAGGGAGTGATCAGTGGCTGTGACCAGGGCTCAGGCGGGTTTAGATGGTCTAATTCGGTCATCCCTTGGTGCCCAAAAGGGAAACTGAGGTTGGAGGAGTGAAGCCACCCCCTGTCAATGAGTTAGTGGTGGAGCTGAATCAATAACAATAATCCTATCAAGAAAAATAATGATAATAATCGATGTTTGTTAAATCCCAGTCTCCTGTCTCTCACTGTGGGATTTAAGCCGGAGGCGTGGATGACAGATCTGGTGGACTTGCTGAGGCCTGAGGTGGGAAGTACCTGGGGAGAGAGGAGCCTCCCAGGGCCTCTCGGGTCACCCCACGGGGGCACCGTCACCCGCTGGGTGCAGACAGCCCGCGTGTCTCCCAGCGTGGACATTTCTAAGCAGTCAGCTTTTCTCTCCTTCCCAGCCCCTCCGCCCCACCCCCACCCCTCCCAGCAAATGGATAACAGGAAACAGCCAAAGCTTCTTAACTTTTCTTTAATCTTCCCTGCTCTGGCAAACTGAAAAATCAAACGATAATTGTCTGGGTGATCTCATTATTGTCAACAAAATCCGAGCCTTGAAGTCCAAAGCCGCCGAAACGCTGACACAGGCAACGCAAGAGGAAACTGAGCCTGCACACCGTTCGGTAAATAAATAAGGCTGGCGGGAGTTCAGCAAGCCTGGCACACGGCAGGGCCAGGCCATTGGACAAGCAGGGAGGCCAGACCGACGTCGCGACCTGGGCACCATGACCTTTGGAAAAGACTGGGTCCAGGGGACTGATGTCCCGTCCTTCCTGGCCATCTCAGTCGGGTCCCGGCAGGAAGCACATGGCATCTCCCGGCTGAGGGGAGTTTATGATGGGGCCGTGCACAGAGGAAGGGAACCAGAAAGGGGCGGTGGGCACTCTGCGGTGAGCACCAGTGCGGAGCCTGAAAGGACGAGGGACAGAGCAGGTACCAGAACCAGGGAGGGCGGCATCTGGAGAGGCCACTGGCTAGGAGCTCTGGTCTGGCAGGGAGAGAGGCAAGAACGCACAGGCCAACCGTTCTCTCCTGCGCCTTCTGGCCTCCCATTGGCCAAACCCAAGCGAAAGCCAGAGGGGGAGGGGGTGCGGGCAACCCGGAGAGATGAAGCTACCTGGAGCACAGAGCAGGGCCTGGAGGGCTGTCCCGTCCACGGACACCCCTACAGCGGGCTGCCCCCGCTGACCTCAGCTGTGCACGCCCTGGGAGTGGGAAGCTCACCCCCCCCCCCGCCTCCACCTGCAAGCTGCCCACCCCCATCTGAACTTTCTAAACCCCAGTTCCTGGCAAAACCCAGTTCAGGGCTTGGGGAGCAGGTCATGTGCTTACTAAGGAGCAGGCTCTAGTTCAAAGTCGTCGGGAGGGCAAGCCTGGGGAGGGCCAGGGTGGAGCCTGCAAGGCCTGCTTCTCCCACGCATTGCTGCAAAGGGATGGCAAACACAGAAGACAGGCTGTCCCCGCATTATGCCCCGGGTCTTGACCTTTCTGACGTCTTCTGAAAATTCTGACGAGTGCCATGACAACATATTACAGATCACCTTACGGGAAAAGGGACTTTAGGGGACTGAAGTGTGGTGGGGTGTCACTTCCCGGCTTCGTGCCCACGGGCTTCTCTTTCTCTCTGCCCCCAAGACAGCTGTGTAGGCAGGGCGCTGAAAGAGGGACAAGGCATCTGGACACGAGAGTTGTCACCTCCCTCTGCCACTGCCTGCTTGTGTGACCCTGAGCAAACCTTTCCCCCCTCTGGGTCTCAGGTTCCTCATCTTATAAGGAAAGGAGATTTCAAGCCTGACCTTGGCCAGCTTTAAGACCCCAACATAGAGAAGAACCCCCATCACTCTGCAGAATGCCCCCTGCCCTCCCCAAGTCCCTTTCACTCACAAGGGGCCAGTGGCTGCTTCTACACTGAACAGTTCATCTTCTTTTTAAATTTATCTTAAGTGAATTAATTTAGTTCACAAGAAACTCCTGTGAGCACCCTGGGTTTTTGCAAAGAGCCTCTCTTGTGTTGCCACATTGGGTGCTCTGCAGACAAGTCCCTCAGTCTTGCCTGCTCCGGGTAACATGAGCAGAAAGAATGAGGGAGGACCCAGCGTGCCTGACACCCGCCCCCTGTCCCTCCCTCCTTGCACCATGGCTGCCTGACCTCTGCAGGAGAGTTCACCTCTCTGAGCCTCAGTTTCCTCATCTGTAAAATCAGGGGGTGGGTGATAACCCTGTGAGTGACGGCCCATACTAAACTTGGCTTGAGACCTGACACACAGTAGGTCCTCCTTCCCATCCACGGAGAACTGCAGAGGGGCCAGCCTCACGCTCTGCCCTCCTGGAGGCTTGGTACCGGGGACTCCTCTGCAGACCCTTGCCTATCCAGCCACCACGTAGGTCCCAGCACTTCACTCCCTCTGCTCACGCACAGATGTAACATCTCCCCCAGGAGACTATGGAAACGTGGCTGAGAAAGTCCTGCTACGAGATGCAAAGGACGGCCTGCTCCTAAGGAATGGGGAAAACACGTTTATCTTTTCATCTCTCTACGCCTTGTCGAAAATAAAGGCAGACAGCTATCTGTGCCTTATCGACAATAAAGGCAGGAAGTTAATGGGAGGCATGACAAGGGCTCCTTAATATCTAGTCCACTTCTCCTTCCTGGACATAAAGAAAATTATGTAGCTCAATGGCCCTGCATTGGATGGAGCTATGTGATCGTTCTGGCCGAAAATTGAGAGCAAGAGTGCTCTGCCCAGTTCCTTAGGTAATCTCTTCCTCTGTCACAGTCAGGCTTCTTGATGACATGGTAGAACCCGAATATGATCTCCCGGGTCATGTGGGGGGAAAGCCACCCTGAGATGTGGCCCGGACCTACAGCAACCTCTGTAAGAGCAGAAAAGAAACTTCTATGGTGGTACGCCACTGAGCGTTGGGCGGGATGCTCGTTACGGCAGCACAGCTTGATCGGGACTGACGGATGCAAGCACCAGCAGGCGCGAGTATCTCCTGTGCATCGTTATCTCACCTGGCCCTCCCTGCAACCCTCGAGGAAGGTGTGAATATTATCTCCACTTTCCGGGAGAGGAAACAGACTCCAATATGTCAGGTAATTGGCCCAAAGTCATTACGAGGTAGACCCTGGAAGACAGCCAGGCTCACTTGCCTCCTCGGCTCTGAATCGAACAAGTAGGTAGGTTCTACCACCCAGAAGAAATTTTGGAGGCAGGCACATACATGGCCAACTCAGGGCAAATATGCCCCTAGTCAGTTTGGGGTCTTGGTTGAGTACATCTTAATCTCTCAAGTGTGGCCTCTCTCGAGTCTGGGAAAAAAATGTTCCCAGCTAAAAGTAGCTGCAGCAGAGGGTCCCAGCCAAAGTCCAGCTCTAGGCTGGCAGCCTTCTCGGATGGCCTGGAATCCCTGCTGGCCAGGCCTCCGCGGGCATGGACGTGTTTACGCTCGCCTCAAATTAGTTCTCCCACGCCTTCCAGAGCCCCAGCCCATATTTGGGATGGAAAAGGGAAAATGATTCCCAGTGGGGATTCAAAAGCATCAGAAAAATGCCACAGGGGCCGCAGCCTCTCTGCACATGGGCCAGGGCTCTGAGCGGTCTCCTCTTTGGTCCCTTACACCTGGACCCTGAGCCCAGCAGGGCAGCCAGGCCGGAAGGACATGAACCCCCCTCGCACGCTAATTCAGAAGGAAGGCATTTCTGGAAGGTTTCTATGAGGCCCAGTGGACCTCCTCCGCCAAGAAATGAGAAGACAGGATCCCACTTTGCTTCTCCTCTGGTGAAAGTGGGCTTTTATTTCGCCCTCAAGAAGGCACCACATGATTAGATTGCCTTCAACCCCAAATAAAAGTGTCTTCATGGAAAGGAAAGCCCCCAGAAGACCACGCAGTGCATGCCTTTCGGAGAGGCAGGCCTGCAGAGACGTAGTCCATGGGTCCCAGAAGATTCCTTAGAGTGAAAAACCATGAAAACTCCCATTTCACCATCCTGACCACTGATCCCTCGCGGCAGCTTGGTGGCGACAAACTGAGGTGCCCATCGACTTCCTGTCTCTCACCAATCTGATTCTGACTTCCGGCTTCTTTCCAGCCCAAACCCTCCAAGGCTGCCTACCGGCAGGGCCTCTCTCAGAGCATCCCTCTGACGTCTAGGCAGGGGTGGCGAAAACTTGGCACGGGTACCACTACGCCCCTTCCAGTGCCCATGGCAGGCATCTCCAATCGATCAAGAGTCTGTTCTCTACCGAGCAAGATAAAGGCCTCAGAATCATATGGTTCAGTCCCTCAGTAATTCAGCACTGGGCCTCGAGGGGACGTCGGTTTGCCAGCCATCATCTGTCTCAATCTATCACACTCTGGGATCTTGGGAAGGTCCCTTCTCTCGTGGCCTCATTTTCTTCACAGGTAGTATGGAATGATTTTTTTATGTCCCCACCAGCTCTGTGATCCAGTGACTTCTGCAACGGTGGACTGGACAATGCTATCTTGTGGAGAGTAGAAGTTCTGTTGGTTTCCAAAGAAAGTCGATGATGTTTTTAATATACTTTTTGGCAGATCTGCCCTCCTGGTTTTATTTCCATCATGGAGGTCATGCAGCCAGACATCAGGAGCTGATTGTGTCCCTGGCCAGCCATGTCACCAGTGCCATCTGGGGGCCATTTCCTCCTTCCTGGAAGGCCCCAGAGCCAGGAGAGTCCTAACGCTTTCCTTCCAAGTGGGGTCGTGCCACCCCACCCGCCACCTCCCCGAAGGAGAGAGCCCAGATTGACATCGCCGCCCCTCACGCGGACCCCCACCTGTCTGGTCCCCTGTCCTGGGAGGGCAGCTCTGTCCCCTCACCAGGGCCTAGGCAGCCTTTCTCAGTGGCCTGCCTGCCAGCCAGCCAGGCCGCCCTCTCCACGCGGCCCTCCGCCAGGCAGACGGGATGCATCAGAGGGAGGGGAGAGCACAGGGCCGCCCCCTGGCCACCAAGCACTATAAAAGAGAGAGCATTAAATCTTGGCCCCCACAGGGAACTGCCTTAATTAGGGTGGCGCCAAGCAGGACGCCATAATTAACTGCGTGTCTGTGTTTCCATCCCAAACACGCATTTCCAGAGCTTTGGGAGCAGCCTTCTGAGAGGAGCTCAGCCAGAAACTCGGCACGAGCAGCCCAGCGGGGAGGGATGGCCAGTTTTTTCCTGCTCCTTCCTCTCGCAGCCCCACGCAGGGGGAGCCTCTGGAGGTGGGAGCTGTTGCATCCCTCCTCTCCGGGTGTTACTTATGGGCTCACAGCCACTGGCTCAGCCTGGCCCCTGAAGCCAGGGAAACCCAAAGGTGCGACATCAGTGTAGGTGGGGACGTCTCAGTTTTACTTGGACAACAACCATTATCCCAATGACTTCCATTGTCTTCGAGGGAACAGCCTCAGCCACCTATAGCTCTAGGGCTAGCCAATCAGAGCGTTCATCTGTTGGCCACAGGGATTGGTTCAGGGTTGGTCATGTGACAGATGATGGGCCAATAAGAGTCTGGTTGGACATACTGGGAAATGGGTATTTGCTTTCCACTGACTGGGATGCTAAGCTGTAGCATGTCAGCCTGGATTGCTGGGGACCACATTTGCCACCTCTTGGGGAGAGTCTGCCTAAGAATAAGGCCACATTGAAGAAAGCATTAAAAAAGATGGCAGGTGCCAGAGAGAGCGAGCGGCCTGATGACACCTTATAAGCAACTGAATCCAGCCATACCTGAGGGGAAGTCTCCCACAGGCTTCGATTATAGGGGAGGCAGTAGATCCCCCATTTTTGTTTTTGTTGAAGTGACCCGGGTGCGCTGTCATCGCGGGCATTGGGACCTACCGGTTGGAAACAGGCCGTGGCATCTCCCACCAGCCTGGCTCTCGCTCACCAGGCATGCAGGCCACAGCCCAGTGGGAGCCCAGCTGAGCCCTGTGGCCCCAGACCCATGGTGCCTCAGGGCCAGTTACAGCCAGTCCTTACACCCCTTCCTCCTGGGAGAATTTTATATCAGAGGCCTCGTGCCCCCCTGCTGGCCACCCTCATCCCCTTCGACAAGTTGTAACAGCTTTGGATGTCGGGAAGGTGGCCCTCCCAGGAAACACCCAGAGTGTTATGCAAAATTCCCCATGCCTTTCACATTAACCTTCAAGCTCTGCAGTCTCTCTGTAAAATACTGTGAAGCTCTCCTCACCACCGATGACACGCACACGCACACACACACACGCATGCACATGTGGGTTAGGAATGACTCAAATCTGGAATCTTGTTTTGCACCTTATCTGCTGTGCAACCTCAAGCATGGAGCTTAGCCACTCTGTGCCTGTGTTTCTTTATCTCTAAAAAGAGGGTAACGATGCCTCTGTTTCAGGATTGCTGAGGATTAAAGTTACCCATCGTCAAGACTCCAGCTGTCGGCTGTCACATTATTGCCGCATCTCAGCACCTGTACGGAGCTTCCTTTTTACCATCCGAGAGTCGCAGCGCCGTCGGAAGTCAGCAGGGCGCGGTTATGCCCCACGCTACCGGTGGGCAACTGAGGGCCGAAGGGACCAAAGGATTCGGCCAAGGCCACAGAGGCCAGTCGTCACCGATCTGGTGGTCAGGCTCTCCCAACCCTTCGAGCCAACCTCCATCTGTGTGACCCAAGTTGCTCAGCTACCACAGGCCCGAAAAGTTTTATAGGAATCAGGTCTGGGCCCTGGATCCTCATGTGCTCAGCAGTAAGCAGGGCAGCTGCAAACAGCCAGAAGAGGGGAGGGGTGTTTCCCGTTCTCAGCGCAGGAAGGGAAAGCAGCTTCTCAAAGGCGTGAGGAGGGACCTTCCAAAATGCAAACCCAGAACACGGAAGTGAAAAAGACAGACCCACGTGGGTACGGAAAAGAGTTGTTCTTCGGTGAGGCAAACGCTACCCTAAGTGGAGTGAACAGACAAACAATAAATTTGGGGAAAAAATATTTGTGACGCAGAGGACAAAGGGTTACAATCTATACTATACAAAGGGCTCTTACAGCTTGAAGAGAAAAGGGCAAACAACCCCAAAGAAATTGTGGCAAGGGACATAAATAGGCAATTCACAGAAGAATGAAGGCAAAGCGCCATGAACAAATGAAAGATGCTCACACTCATTAGTGGTCAGGAAAATGCAAATTAGACTGACAATGAGATATCACAGAGGCAAATTTAAAAGAACAATCGCAGGGCCCGCTGGCAGGGACATAAGGAAAGGCTGCAATCGTGTGCGGCTGCTCCAAATGTAAATGATCATGGCCTCTTCTGAGAAGAAACCTGGCAACACCGACGAAAACTTCAGGAGTTACGCTAAAATTTTACATTGAAAAACACACAAATAGCTCCTTTGACCCAGCCATCCTAGCCCTGGAAATTAGACAGAAATTAAACTACCGTATCCTAAGGACAAACGACAGAAATAGTTATCGAAGTATTATTCATAATGGAAAAAAAAAAAACCTTCAAAGTGCGGCAGAGACTGTCACATAGGGCAGGCCTTGTTTCCCAGCCTCCCCCGCAGCTTGGCCGGGCCGCGTGGCTGGGCCCTGGCCAGTGCACTGCGGGGAGCAGTGATGCATGGTCGCAAAGCCCACTGCGTGATCCACTCGCCGGCTTCCCCTAGATGGAGCTGGCAGGACCCCAGTCCCGAGCCCCTGTCTGGGGACCACCACCGCAGCTGCCCAACCACACTGCACTGGGCAGGAATAGGAAGTAAACTCTTGTATGAAGATGCTCCGATTTCAGGGCTTCCTCGGGGCCATGGCATAACGGGCAGGCAGAGGGTCCAATGGGAAATGACTGACTGATGGCACCGCCCACCCTAGATGGTCCTTGGCCTGTACCAAGAACAAAGTGGAGCAAGGGGTTTCCACAGCGTCAGAGGAGACCAGTGAGACACAGAAAAATGTCCATGCTAACTCGTTTGGGTAATACACTCACCGACCGCAATGGCCGCTAATAGTTCACATGGGCGGTGTCTAAGTATATGTGCCTATATGGTTGTATCAGCAAAAACGGGGACCCGGAGGATGCTCCCCACTTGCAAGCATGGCTGGGGCTGGGGGGTGGCGGGGAGAGGGAGAAAAGAAGGTAGGGAACAGCAAACAATAAAGTGGAAAAGCATATCCACACACATCGTTCGCGTGAGTACATTTTTGCATTTAGGAGTGTGCGGATGTCAACATAAATGTTTTGCTATTAAAGGATAAAGCCCATCTTCTTCAGAGCAAGAGAAAAGGGCACTCACGCAAGTGGTACGCGCCAGAGAGCAGCGCGCCAGGAGTGGCTGTGGGAAATCCAGTGCTTGCCTCCAATCCAATTAAACCTTCCTGTCTGGCCAAGGCTGGTTAGGACACCCCCTCACTGAGATGGGGGCCAAACAAAGAGAAGGGAAGGAGACCAGGCTCATGACCAGACTGGTCTGGGGGTGGGGCTTCCTCCCAGTCCTCTGAGAAAATGGGGGAGCCTTCAGCCAGTAGTTCAAGAGCTAAGCCAGCAGGTTGCAGAAAATCTCCTGGAATGGAAGGACCCTCAGGAGTTACCAGGGTCGAAGGCCACACACTGGAATCTCCAAGGCCAAACCCAATCCTTAGCTAGCTTTTATTTGACTTGCAGAGTGCCACCTTAAAAAATTCAAATTAGTTGGCAACATATTCAAAATTGGCAGGTTTTACACATACACTCCAAATTTAATACCTCCTCCAGCTAATAGCGAAACCACTGAGCTGTACACTTTAAAATGGTAATAACGGTAAATTTTATGTCATGTACATCTTACCACAATAAGACCAATTTGAAAACAAGAAGAAAATATCCCCTTCACAGTGACCACGGCACCTTGGAATGACCCCAACGGGAAGTCCACAGCCCCCCAGGGAAAAACGCACACCCCCAGGAGGAGAGGGAAATGGCGTGCATGAGAGCAGACATACCATGTTCATGGAGTTCAATGCCGTCAGGAGGCAGCCCTTCCCAAGTTCATCTACAGCACAGTGCCATTCCAACCGAGACTCCAGCAGCATTTTTCATGGAACCTGACACACTGCTGCTAAAAATCCTTGGAGAAATATAATACAAGAACAGCAACACACTCAGAAAAGTACACAAGTCAGCAGCGCACGGCACAATGAAGTTCTACCCAGCGGCCACACCCAGGTCTCCAAGACCCGAGGAAGGAACGGAATATTGCCCCAGAAGCCATCTGCACCCCCTGGAGTCACCACTGCCTTTAAGGGGAACCTCCATTCCGGCCTCTCTCTCGATGAACCAGCTTTGCCTGTTGCTGTCTTTCCTATACGTGGAATCATATCCTATGAAGTCCTTTGTTAGCTGGCTCCTTTCACTCAACACCCTGATTGTGCAATTCATCCAAACTGTTGCCTGAGCTGTCGATGGTTTCCTCTCATTTCTTTATTCTGCACATCCCGATCCAGGACTATCTCAGCAGAGACTTATCCCTTCGACAGTCCACAGGCACCGGGTAGTTGCCAGCCTGGAGTTGTTACACATAGCTTCCCAGTACTTGTCCTTTGATCCACATTTTTGCACAAATTTGTTGGGCGTATTCCCAAAAGTGCAACTACGGGGTCATCAAAAAAAGAAAATTTTTTTTTAAGAGCCTAGGATGTTTGTGCCGTGGGTGGGAATGGGGCAGCCTTGCCCTACTGGAGGTCGAAATAAATTATAAAGCTATCGTGATTAAAAGGCACACATATTAGCACACCCCCAAACCGACACACACACACAGGCACGCACGCGGTACTCCTCCACACACAGGCGTGCCCTCCGCCCCGTGCACTCCACCAGCCAGCAGACAACTCTCGGCCGGACTTCCCAGACCAGATAACTGAGTGCCTCGGTCCCTTTCAAGTGGTATCAGAGCACAGGCCTGCAAGTATCCAGGAGACGGCTGATGGCGAAGGGGAAGAAGAGAGCCCCCGCACCCGCCCACTGGCTTTAAAGGGAGAACAAAGTGAGCAGGATCAGAGGGGGCAAGGTGATGGCAGCGATGCTGAAGCCATTTATCACTGCGAGATGTGTGAAGATTCAGGCTGCAGGGCATGCTGGGAGTGCCACAGGGGTGCCTGGACCGCAGACACAGTGAGAAATAACCTGTCCTGTCGGCAAGGGACCGAGGAAGGGTTGCCAGGACCCTCTTTTTAACAAAATGACAATGCGCTTTCTTTTCCGTCCAGGCCAGGAGCGGCTGGGGGCCAGGGCCGAGGCAGCGACAGCTTAATGAAGGGCTGTCAGTCAAAACTCTAAAAATACCCTCCCGCTGCCAGCAGGCTCACTCCCGCACCCACCCTCGGGCTCACTGCCGCCTGAATGGTCCCTCGGTGACACACAAGGACAAATGTTTGCCCAGAGAGGCCTGGTGTCAGGCAGTACACATGGTCCCGCTCTGGCCCCTGCCCCTCCCCCCAACGAGGACCCTCCGACAGGCACACCCTGGGCCAGGAAGCAGGTCATGAGGATGCCAGAGTGAGGGTGCACCTCCACCCTGGCTTCTCCATCCCCTGGGTGAACACAGACACCAGATACCGGTCCCTGCAGGTGGCTCCTGACCCCACAGAGAGCCAGAGACTCCCAGTCTGATGGGGGAGGTGCCGCAAGCTGTAGGCAAGTCTGGGACCAGGAACCATTTCTGCTTCGCGAAGCCCCTAGTTTTGTGGGGAGGACCAGCACTGTCCTTGGGAAGATTCCTGTCTGTCAGGGAAGCACGATCCCCGCTGTGGAAACAGGTCTGGTCCGATGGAGACGGCTCAGCGCCTGCCTGGAGGAGCTGCCAGTCTAAGGAGCGCCGCACAGCTTCCCAGAGACAGGTTCCCACTCTTAGCCAAAATGTCCTTCCCGTCCAGTGTTCCTCCAACTTTAATGTCCTGGGAACCTTTTAAAGTACAGATTTGATTCTGCAGGCCCAGGGAGGGGCCTGGGCACTGCATTTCTGACCATGTCCCCTGTGATGCCCTCCCTGTTGGTGCCGGTGGTAAGAAGAGGCAGGTGAGGGTGCAGATAACCAAGCTCTCTAGTCCCTATTCTGCTGCACCAGGAGCCCCGAGCCGGGGCTGCCTGGGAGGGCTCTTCGGAGGAAGGGAGCAGAATTGGATGGGCAGGGAGAGAACGCTGGAGCTAACTGTCCAACACGCACCTGACCAGGGTATGTGCTGAAGACACGCCAGCCACGGCTTTTATAATAAACTACAGCCACGTGCCCACGGCTGGGAGGACCAGCCAGAACAGAGCTGGAAGGGGGTGCTCCTAAAAGCAGGGATGCAGGGAGGCCTAGCCGTATGGGGCAAGTCCTTGACCTTTCTGAGCCTCAGTTTCCTAACCTGTAAAACGGGGGCATAGCATTGCCAGTCTCTGTAGATCACACACAAGACAGCTGCGGAGCACTGCGCCTGGCACACAGTAGGCACTCAATAAAGCTCTCTCCCAGCAGTGGGGGTTGGGGAACAGCAGTGCAAAGGCGGAGACACCCTGCTGGCCTGGGACCAGGCTGAGCGCAGGAAGCCAGCAAGCCCACCCCGCCCCCCACCCACCCCGAGGCAGCCTTTGAGCCTGCGCTGCGCTTTGAAGTCCCAGATGGGCTGGAGGAAAGAGGATCCCCGCGCCCAGCCCCCAGCCCGCACCTGGATAAACACGCGCCGCCAGCCCGGCCGCCGGCCCCGGACCGACGGGCTGGCGGCAGGGACGGCCAGGCGGCCGGAGCTGCCCGGCAGCGGCTCACTTCAAAGCGCCAGCGGCCGCCGGCGGGAGGGGCCCTAATCAGGCCCGGCTGCCGCTGCCCCGCCATCTGCTCCGCGTTAAAGCGCGCACCGGTGGGGGCAGGGGCGGCGGGGATTGAATGGCAGCGTCACAGGCTGTCCGAGCTGGGAGCGGGACGGTCATCTCCCCCAGCTAATTCCATTACATCACCACTTCATTAATTCACTCGTTTATTCAGCAAGTAGGCAGAGTGCCTGCTGTAAGTACGGTGCCAGGCGAGGGAAATACCGTGTTTGTTCATTCATTCACTGAACAAATATTTGTTGAACTCCTACTATATAGGAAAAGACCCAGGGGATACAAGTCATTCATTCATTCATTCATTCATTCATTCATTCATTCATGCAATAAACAATTTTTGACCTTGACAATGTGCTACATGCTGTCCCTAGTTTCATCTCCCTCCAGCCCCCCTCCAGCCACACCAAAACCTCCCACTGTCCTCCTTCCTCTCTCTCTCTCTCCCTCCCTCTCTCTCTCTCTCTCTCACCTGCCTGCTGTAGCACTTGTTCCCAGTGCCTGGAAGGCCCTCCACTGCCCCTGTGAAACTCCTATGCCTCCTGCAAGAACCCAATTCAAAGTTTCCTCCTTGGTGCAGGCTTCCCGCCTCTCCCAGAGCTCATCCTAAGCCCACACGGGGCCTCCCTCCAGCAGGAACCGTACGGCCTTGAATGACCAGGGCTGATTCCTTTATAGGGGCCTATGTGCCCCCCACAGATGGGCACCACCAACCCGGGCCCTGCCAGTCACCAGCTGGGTGGGCTCTGTAACCTCTTCGTGCCTCAGTTTCCTCATCTACAAACAAGAAAGGATGCCCTGGCCGGTATGGCTCAGTTGGAGCGTCATCCTGTATACCAAAAGGTTGCAGGTTCAATTCCTGGTCGGGACACATACCTGGGTTGCAGGTTCGATCCCCAGTCCAGGTGCATGTGATCTCAGTCCTGGCAGGTCGGGGAGGCAGCCAATCAATGTTTCTCTCCCACATCTGTATTTCTCTCATTCTCAGTCTCGCTAAAAAGCAATGAAACACATTCTCAGCTGAGGGTAGAAAAGAAAAGAAAGGACAAGATGCCCCTGGCAGGGTCGTGGTAAATAAGCGGGTCACACTCAGGCCAGGCTGGGGTCAGAGCAGCAACAGCTGCCTGATTCTGTCCACAGCCTTCTGGCTCCAGGAATCAAAGCCCGGTTCACGTTTCCTCCTCCAGGAAGCCCTTCTGGCCTTCTGAGAACAGGCTTCCTCTCCCTCGCTGAGTTCTCCCCACTGACCTCTGACCTCCAGTTGCTCCTGGCTGCTTGGGGCCTTCCAGGCCTGTGTCCTAGGCCTCATGCTCCAGAGTGCAGGGAGCTGGCCCTGTGTCCCTCTTTTTCCCCCCACAGTGGCTGACACATCACTTAGCATGCCGCACACCCTGGAGGCAGCGGATGAGGGTCCTTCTCAGACCCTTGCTCTGCCCAGTGGGGAGCTTAGACCAGATAGGCCACTTGGGTACAATGCTACAGCCCCCAGGAGAGCAAGAAAGTGCCTGAGAGCAGGAATATCACCCCAGGAGAGGTGAGGGGGCCACAGGCTGCCTGCCTGTGCCAACCTGTGGGCTGCTGAGTGCCCAGGAGCTGGGGACACCTCAGAACCTTCAGGAGCCTTAAAGAGGCAGCCCCAGGGATTGAGGCCAGAGTGCCCGGGCTTGTCAGGGAGTCTGACATTGGCAGACAGACAGACAGAAAAGCCCTGGGCCCCTGGGAGCATGATCCTCTTGGGCTCTCAGGCCCTCTCTCCCTTCCTCTCCATCCTCAGCTTTCTGCCAGCTCACAGTCTCTGTCCCCAACCTGCGTCTCAGTGTCCTGGGCCCATTGGTCCCTGTAGGCAGGCAGTGGGAAAGAACTTGGAGGAGAGATTTGCCAGGGGATGGGGAAGCAGGGTGGGGAAGGGCGGGACCAAGCACGCGTGACCTCAGGCAAAGCCCCACAGAGGACGGCTTCCACCTGATCCCACAGAGAACTCTTCAGGGGGGTTACACTCGGAGTTGTCCCCACTAGGGCGAAAAAGAAGGGGGCTTCCATACACCTGTGCTCATGGGGCAGTGTTAATGCCCAGGCACTTCAGATGCTTAGCAGGGTGCCACAGAGAGCTGCACCTCCCCAGGAGTCCCCCAATCTTGACGGAACACAGCGGTGGGGCTGGACACTCAGAAGTGATGACAAGGGCCCAGGGGACCGCCCGCCAATCCAAGACCTCCTCAGGCCTTGCCCTTTGGACACTTCCCAGGGAAGAGCTCAGCGGCCACCCCCAAGCCCAGCAGGCGTGAGGAGACTCCATGTGCGTCCAAAAGGTCTGGTGAACCTGGTGCCCATGGTCAGGCCCCTGCTGCAGTTGGGCAGGTGGTCTAAGAGGTGGGCATAGAATCATGATTTGAGGAAGCTACTGCCCACCTGAAAGACAGTCCCTCTCAGAGTCAGGACAGACCAGGGCTCGAGAGCCCATGAGGGCTCCTGAATCTGTCACCACCTTTGACAGGCTGTGTCTGCCTGGGCCAGTTGCTTCCCCTCTCTCAGCCTGACCTTCCCCCACAGCAGAGTGGGGGCCGTTGTAACCACTCCTGAACTGAGCCGACACAGTGCCAAGCCGGGCCTCCCAGGCAGCCGGGCCTCTCCAGTCTCGCCAACCAACTCCTGTCCTGAATTCCATCCACATCACCAGGGAAGACAAACTACTTCTACCAACCCTCATGCTAATCAACAAATTCCTGACGTTGATTTCGACAGCAATATTTGAAGGTGCAGATGCCTGATGATATTACTGCACCATCCCTGCCGGCGGCGCCGTGTCCAGAGGCACAGGTTGCATGCTGCCCAAATCCACCAGGGACATGGCGAAACCACAGTCTGAACGCTGCCCCCTGGGCCTTTGCAGGGCTCCACCCACCCCACCGGCCTCTGCAGCATTGAGCCCGACAGAGTGGGCCCCTGATTCCTTGTGGTTCTGACGCCAATCTCCAGGATGCAGAGCTACCTTGTCTGCACACATACATCCCATGATTCCTCGGGAAGCACTTTGAAGATAATCATGCAGGCAATAAAGCAAGCACCTTGCCCCCAGCCCGGCCCACTCCATACTCAGTGCCCAGCCTCTTATTTTGGTCCTGCCTGCTGCACTTTTCTGCCCAACCACCAGCCCCAGGCAGATTTCAGCTTTCCGGGCTCCAGCCTTAGAGGAGACCCCAGTCCCCACTCGGGGCCCCCAGCTCCCACCCACCACACCCCGGCCCCCATGGAGACTGCCCCCAGAAACCCTGGCGGGGAGAAAGGGTTGGATCGCAATGTCCCTTCTCCTCTCAGGTTCAAAGCTACCGCCAGCCCCCACGTGGCCAGCTCGATTTGTTTCTTATATTTAATTTTTTTTTTTGATCGAGCGGACCCCCTCCGGTTACTTTTTCCGCAGCATCTTACAGCATCTTTGGAGCGGCAACAAAAGCCTTCTTTTCCGAGCGGCGGGGGGTCAGGGCAGAGACACTTCAAAGGGAATGCAAAGCGGCAGCGATGTCCCTGTCATTGTCCTCCCCTGTGTGCCTGCCCCCCATTGTCCCGAGGCCGCCCTGAATAGGCAGGCACAAAGGCCACCGTTCAAAGTGGGCACCCCATGTTCCTCAGAAGGCCAGGCTTCGCCTCTGCTCTGTTCCCTTCATCCTCCGCACACAGGTTTCCAGGAGGGGAGGGGGCTGGCCTTGACGGGGGCTCCTTCTCTCTCTCTCTCATTCTCTCTCTCTCATGGCCCCTGGCTGGCAACCCTTGCCTCCTGCTTTCTCTACAGAACAAGGATTCACCCCGGGGCTGCAGATCGGCTGCAGGATGGGAGCCTGGGTAGGGCTGTTCTCCCCTCTGGGTGGGGGATGGGAAGGGGCAAATCCCGCTCCTGACATCCAGGGGCCTGAGACCTGCTGAGCTCATGGAAATTTAGACAGGCTATCCAACCTGGATTTTTTAAAGAAGAGGAAACTGAGGTCCAAAGGTGGGAAGCAACTTCTCTATTGTTATTCTCATTTGAGGGAGAAGGAAACCAAGGCTCAGAGAGGTTAAGTAACTTGCCCAGAGTCACACAGCTGGCTAGTGGCAGAGCTGGGCTTTGAACCCAGCTCTGCCGGACTCAGTGGGACATTAAATATGGGACATTAAATAGCATCTGTCCTATGCTCCTGGGTTCTCTTCATAGACACACTGAGTGCAATGTCTCAGGGAAGTGGCCAGAATCAGGTCCTTGGGGAGACGAGTGTGCGATCAAGTCTGTGAGTTTGGATTGAGGGCTTGGTGACGTCTTTGGCACTGAGCTCAGAGGGCCCAGGGGAGGGGACCACACAGGGCAGACTCCATCCTCAGTAGGCTCAAGGGCCACAGGAAAGGCAGGAGATGCTTGTGTGACAGTGGCCTAGCCATGCAACAACTGTGGAGTCCCTAGCGTCCACCAGAACCTGGGTTCCCATCCCAGCCCTGGGGCCTGAGCGGTGTGACCCTGGGCACCCGTCCGCACGATGGAGACATGGGGTCCGCCCTGCCCAGAGAGGGCCTTGGGCTGGGCCCAGCGCACAGTAGGCACCCAAGAAGTGGTATGGTTGTTGTTTTTGTCTTGCAAAAATCAAGAAAACAGGACAGAGAAGCAGAGAAGGATCTGAGGCCTAAGGATCAGCCCTATGGGGCCAGGGGAGCAGTCGAGGGCCATCGGGTGGAGGGCGGGGGGTGGGGGTGAGGGCGTGAATGACAACAGCAAGAGCAGGGGCTGAGCAGACCAGCCTTGGGACTGACTTTGGCATCTATTGCAGAAGGACCCGGCCCCGCAGGAGGGATGGGGCAGGGTCCGGAGGAGGCCTGCCTGGCTGCCAAGGCCTGGCTCAGCCCCCAGCTTTGCTGTGTGACCAAGGGGCAAGAGAAGCCCTCCCTGAAGCTCAGCTCCCCAACCTATGAAATGAAGGGGGTGATCTAGCCTTGGGGGATCTAGCCTTGCCCCTCGGATCCAGAGATGGGGTGAGGGTGGGGGAGGGGAGAGGTCCTACCCAGGGAGCAGGGCTCCGAGTCCCCATCCTCAGCGGTGAGCCCCCCGGGTCAGCACGGGTTGGGCCCCACCTCAGGTTGCCTTGGACTCAGGTGAGGAGCATTTAAAAGACAAGCTTGACAAACGTCTGGAACCTCAGCTAAGTGCCAGGTTTAGATGAAGATGAAAAAGGGCCTGTCCCTGCCCGTCAGCAGCTTAGAGTCTGGCGGGAGTGGGTGACAAACACAGAGAAGGACAGGGAGATGAAGAGCCGGGGCCGGGGGACCCCAGCTTCTAGGGACCAGCGCTTCGGGGAGCCTTGGGGTGTACTGAGCTGATTTCTCTCTCTCGGTCACACACACATAGGCTGACATGGTCCCTAAGACACCATCAGCCCCAGAACCCATTCACATCCCCCTGCCTGTGGTCAGAACCACAGAATGAGCTTCTTCCAGGTGCAGAGATGGAAAAGCCCACCCTTGGCACAAACCAAGTTCATGTCCCTGGAACTCTGACCGAGTTCCGCAGCCCCCAATAATAAAGATGTTAAAACCGGTTACTACGTATTGAGCACATACTGCATGCCCGACACCACACGGCAGACTTTCTGTGAACCCACCATCTCACCCTCAAGTCGACCCTCCGAGATGCGGGCAGGTATTACAGTCGTGCCACCAAGAAGGACACCGGTTAAAACCACTCTCTCCCTGGTCTCGAGGGGCAGCAGGGGCTGCAGGCAGACCCAGGCACCCTCGCTCCCAGGCTGGGCTTACCACTGCACCTTGCCACGTGGGCCAGGCAGCTTCCAGAAGGCGACAGGACACTGCTAGTTAATTTCTTAGGAGGTGTGCAGGAAGAAACAGGGACTTCCAGGGGGCTTCCCTGACCTTTGCTCCTGGGCAGTGCCACCTCCGTGTTCAGGCACCCAAGCTCAGCTCAATCTCATTCCCCCAAGACAAACCAGCCTCATGAAACCTCCTCTTCCTAGAAGTCAGCGCCCGGAGGAAAACAGCTGAGTGGAAACACAGTTGTAGCCCTGCCTATCGAGACAGCGCTGACTTTCAAATCAGCTTGCTTCGGCAGCCCCCATGGCAGACAGAGAGTCAAAATGCAAATGTAGCATAAACGACTCTATAATAAATGCTCATTCAACATTTATTCTTTCTCAAATCATCTCTTAAAGCCCTTTCATGCCAATGTCTAGAAGATGTGACATTAGAAAAATTGCTTTGACATGCTAAGGGGCTCCAAGATTAACTAAAAAAGAAAGGACAAGATAAAGCTTTCGGAAGACCTATTTCAGAGGAATTATTCCTGCCTTTGAACACGTTCCAAGGTTGTGCACATTTCGGCTTGTTGGCATACATGCAAATGAAGCAGTACAGAAGTCCTCAGCTCAATTCCACTTGAGCGGAATCTCCCTGCCGCCACCGCCGGGGACAGGGAGAGAGGCCAGGCTTCGGACGAGTCCTGAGTGGGGCAGGCGGGGGCAGGCTCCAGCCCCAGCCATCGATAACAACGCCAGGGGCCGGCCTGGTGGGTGTGCCGCGTGGAAGGAGCAACGTGTGTGGCTCGTTTCAGACGGATCCCCCGACCCACCCACCGCCATCCCCGCCTCTGCCTGAGGGGAAGCCTCAGCATGCGGTTTGGCCTCTCTGGGCCCTTTACATGGAGATGACGAGAGAGCCCCCAGACAGGAGTTGGAGCCTGGTGGCATAACTTGTGGAGGGAGAGTGCTTAGTGAGGTGTCCGACACTTAGTAAGTGCTTGAGAAATGGCTTGCGGTGACTGTCACCATTAAGGTCTCTCAAAGCTCAAGGTTGGAGGCAGGAGAGAGAGGAGGAAAAACGCAGGGATGCCACAGGTGAAGTGACCAAGACCCGGTGTCTCCGCGAAGACTGCCCCAGGACCCCCCCAGACATACAGGTCAATGGGGTCATGACCACGTCCACTGCGTGGTCCATCTTGCTGCCCTTCCCCCAAGCCCAGCTTGGGCTCTTACTTCCCGAGTGGCCCTCACACCTGCCACGTTTCTTCTCACAGAGTCACGGCGTCATCTGTGCAGTCCCACCAAAGGAGCAGACTGGGGACTAAGGGTCTGTAGCACATTCCTGGACACTGTGTTTCACAGCACACGGGACAGGCTTTGGACCTCGTTCTCAACCACTGGACGGCCTCAGAGTTTCCGGAGAGCAAGGGAAGAGACAGTCGCTGAGCATCTGCTGGGAGTTCAATTATGTCCCCAAAGTTCACATGTTGAAGTCTTAACCTCTAACACTTGGGAATGTCGCTATATTTAGAGACAGAGTCTTTATATATATATATATATATATACATTTTTAAAGATTTTATTTATTTTTAGAGAGAGAGGAAGGGAAGGAGAAAGAGAGGGAGAGAAACATCAATGTGTGGTTGCCTCTCACACGCCCCCTACTGGGGATGTGGCCTGCAACCCAGGCATGTGCCCTGACTGGGAATTGAACCAGTGACCCTTTGGTTCGCAGGCCCGTGCTCCATCCACCAAGCCACGCCAGCCAGGGAGACAGGGTCTTTAAAGAGGTGATTAAGTGAGGACTTTAAGGTGCGCCCTAATCCATCGTCACAGTGTTATAAGAGGAGGGAATTTGGCCGCAGACATACGCAGAGGGAAGACCACGGGGGGACTCGGGGAGAAGGTGCCATCTACAAGCCAAGGACAGGCCTCAGGGGGACCCAACTTGGCCGCACCGCGACCTTGGCCCTAAGCCTCCAGAACTCCGAGACAACGCATTGCTGGTGTTGAAGCCCCCCCCCAGCACGGGGTCCTTTGTTACGGTGGCCCCAGAAAACTAGCATAGCGTCTTCTAGACAGGTCGCACCAGGAATGTTAGCAACAGCCCATTGATTTCGGTGTAATTCTTACTGTAAACATGTCCGCGTTAGTCAAGGTGGACAGACTGCACCAATTGTCCGAGCAGTGTGGGGAAGTTGGTGTAACGGACCCCAGCTCCTCGTGCGTGGGAGGCCACGTGCTCCAGGACGCCCCAGCTGCCCCCGGGACACCCCACCAGAAAGCCTGCCCTTATGGCCACATTCCCTACCCATCTCTCTATCCCCTGCCTCTGCTGGGGGATCCTGGGCTCATCTCCCAGATAAACCACTGGACCCCAAACTTACAGAGCATCACGCAGCTCTGCCACCATCACAATAGGAATTGCCAGCAGCTACCTCACAGTGACAGCCCACCAAACTCAGCCCTCATCACGGGAGCCCACAGTGGCTGCAGCTCTGCGGTTGGGGGTGGTGGGCCCCGGTTCTACTGGAGGGGCCCGGGGACCTCCCTGGCCCCTGACGGCTCATCTCCTCAGAGGGGCACCCCAGCCAGCTCTCCCAGAGGGGCACCACGACTCAGCCCCTCGGAGGGCGCCTACTTGGTGTCTCCGGCCTGGAACCCCACACTTCCATCCAGCGACTTCTAGAGGTCCAACGGTCCGACTGTCAGAATGAATCCACCATCCTTCTCCGCTCCACCCACCCGGGGCCCCCCCGGAGCCTGTGGAGGCCCATCCTCCTCTCTCACCAGATTCCCCGAACACCAGCACACAACCCACGGCCAAGTCTTCCACCTGCCAAGGGTAGCACCCCGGAAACACCCCCCAGGCCAACCTGCCTGGTCACCTTGTGCCGGCCCAACCTGCAACAGTGCCTGGTTAGACTCTCCCTGGATGGGGCCAGCCCTCCTCTGGGATTAGGGGAGGGGGTGACATGGGAAGGGGGACAGAGGCTCCCTCTTGGGACCACTGGATACAGGCTGGGGTGGGGGTCACGAGCAAGTATAGCTTCCGGGGGATGCCCTGCTTCCCGACACAGATAGTGCGGCAGTCAGACACCCCCTCAGAACTGTCCCAGGCACGGTCCAGCTAGAAACCGGTGGGCCCCCAGCCACAGGCTGTGCACCCAGGGGAGCTCGGCTGGACTGGTCAGCGTCACAGGGCTGGGCAATGCGGCGGAGCTCTCTGGCCTGGGCGCCGCGAGTGAGGGGCTCACGTGATTTAAACCCCACCCCATGTTTTGGTCCTGCTACACCTACTGTGCGGGGGGGGCTCCCCAGAAGAAGGCCCAGGGACCAATATTTGAAATAGGGGGTTCAGGTGGGAGGGGATCCGAGGAAGCAGCCATAGTAGGGGGTGGGTTGGAATGGGAGACGGAGGAGGGTTGGGAAGCTGATTGCAGGGCATTAGTGAGTACGTCACGCTGCAGGCAGAGGGTTCACTCCCCGGGGACTGTGCAGACAGGTGTCCCACCAGAGGGGCGAGACCACTGTCAGTCACTGATGAAGGCTGACCCAGGGGTGTTGACCGCCCCCCTGTGCTTTCGCTGCGTAAGTCCCAGAGCCAGAGGGAGCATCTGGAAAGAGCCCCGTGCGTGGCCGTAGGAGCCACAAGGCGGACCTGACCAGGAGCCGCGGAGGGGGTTTGAGGCAGCGTACCCTCCACCTATCACACCTGTGGGGAGAAGGGTAGGGTTTTCACGCTCTGTGACTGCTGCCAGCGTCCCCCAAAGCAAAGGCCGTGGAAAATCTTTTCTGTGAGGCGCGGCTTCCCCATGCTCCGGGGGGCTCCCCAGGTGGAGGGAGGCCCCCCTCCCCACCCCAGCTCAGCCCTGAGACTCATGCCCACCCCGGCCCAGCTTGGGGGGCTGACATGGGCCCCCCTCCAGGCTACTTGAATAGACAGTTGCTCATGGCATACAGTAAACAACGTGGGCCCCTCCACAGCTGGAGAGGGGTCCCCCCGGCACCAGGTCAGTGCCCGGGGGACAAGCAGGTCTGGGAGGAAGCCCTGGCTGTCTTTTCCCCTCAGTTCTCCCGGGACGTCAGAGGGCAAGTGTCGTTCTTCCCTGCTCTGATGACAGAGTGCCGAATCAGAGAAGAGCAGACCTCCAGCTTCCTGTGACCCCCCAGGGCCAGCTCCCAGCGCAGGGAGAGCTGGGCAGAGGGCACCTCCACTCCCAGTTCTCAGTCAGAAGGAGGGTGCCACATCGGGGCGTTTGCGGAGAAGCCCCCTCCCCCAGGCCTGGCTCCAGAGAAACACAGGAACTGAGGAAGCGAATATCCCTGCGTGGGAGGGAGCCGGGGAGGACAGGGCAGGCCTGTCAGGTCTCTGCCACGCTGTTCCCGTGGCCTGCATTCCCCGATCCTGAGTGGGTGAGCGTCTTCTGACACCTTGACCGCAGCTGCCGCTGCCCAGGCGCATGCCCCTTGCCTTACGGGCCCAGGGCAGTCACCACCCCGCTCCCCGGGCCTTGCCTGCTTCTGGTCTTTGCCCATGTTCTGCTGGGCCGTTTGCGTCCTTTTCACACACGGTGGGTTCTGTGGGTGGTGCAGGTGAGAACGTGTTTCAGTTCTATGCATCGGGGGTTTTACACCCCCGATGACAAAGCAGAACAAATACACCCTTTTCTATGTTGCTTCACTCCCAGGGATCGCCCACCCGCCTTCCCAGCACTCACTCAGCCCTGCTGGGAATCGTCTGGTCGTGGCGTCAGAGTGAAGGAAACGGAGTCTCAGTGAGGTTAAGTGACTTGTCTAAGGCCACGCAGAGGCTTAGAGGCAGGGCCAGGCCTCCCGCCTCTCTACCCAATACTCCTACCCACGTGCCCCTCGGGTCCCCTGCAGCTGGCTGAGCATGGCCAGCATACCCCCTGTCGGTGCTTGGCCTGCCCCGGGCCCAAGAGCCAGCTGCTGGGAGGTCTGAGGGAAGAGACCAAGGGTGGGGGCCAGGTGCCCCGGGCTGGGGCCTGCATGGCCCACCCCCAGCACCTCTGTCCACCCCACTCCCAACCCCACTGATACATATTTTATGGGGCCAGTCTCCCTTCCTCACAAACAGTGTCATTAATCTGCTCCCTGGCTGTGCAGAATAACATCCCTGCAGAACAGACTGCTTTCTGAATATTTTATCATTCCTCATTCCTTCTCCCCAAACGAATATGTATTTACACAGCCTACCTCCTGCCGGAGAACTCTATTGTTTTCTCTCGGAGTCCGAGAACTTAGACACAGAACCGCACGTAAGTAAGAAAATATATGCCTGGCCATTGATGTTGAAAGCGAGCACCAATCACTAATCAAGCTGTGAAGGCAGCCAAGAGGAAGATGTGCCTATGGTGAAGAAATAAAAACAGAAAAGGAAGAAGAAGATGAAGAAGAAGAAGAAACCAGATCCCGCCTCCTAGGAGGGGAGGCAGAGCGGACACCTTTGGTCTTTCTCTAACCGGGAACCTCGGTTTCCGCGCCAGCCTCCCTGCACTTGACAAATCTCAGCGGTGGGCAGAGCAAAGAGCTGTTTTGTCGACAAAGCCAAAAACTTCCTACTCAGAGATCCAAGCCCGAGACTCTGCCCAAGCCCGACGGTGCCATCTTCATCGCCATGGAATATCTACAGCGAGAAGGATTCAGATGTGCGTGTAGCCCTGTGTGGCCTTGTGCATTGCTCTGTTGTTATCTCCTCCCCCCCAAAACAGGCTCGGGGCATGGAAAGTCAGACAGGGTGACCCTGTTTACAAACGAAGGGAGGCAGACCCAGACGGCCATGTCCTGGCCTGCAGGGAAAAGGGTAAAGAGAAAAGCATATAAAAATAAGCAAGTTAATACTTGGTTCCAAAGTCCCTTTTCAAGAAACAAATTTGTTTAGACAAATGTCTTGCTGGGCAGTTTGCGTGTGAAGGGGGGTCCTGAGGTACACGTTTGGAGGAGGATAAAGTGAACTGCTATGCGTAAGGGTTTGGGGGGCTGGGGGAGCTGGAGACACAAGGCCGGTGAGAGGGGTTGTGTGGGAGCCTTCCACAGGGGCAAGGGCTCCGGGGCTTTTCCAGGTACGGGGCACTGATACTGGTCTCAGCACGCCCACTCCTGTGCTGCAACCTCCCTCCCTCTGGAACCAGCAAAGTCTACTGTGCACAGGGATGACCCACGTGAGTGGTACTTAGGGGCCACGTGGGGCAAGAGTGTGGGTCTGCTTTGGGGCCAGGAGGGGCATGAGAATGGACACAGTCACAGACGAGGGGCAGGGGACAGGAGAGCTCAGGGGAGCAGGCAGTCCGGACCAGAAGCGACTGGGAAAGTGTGGGGACCTAGAAATCTGCAGAAATCTCAGTATCTGGCCCCCCCACCCCCTCCAAGGTATGAATACAAGATTTGAGTCTATTTCATGAACGTCTCCCAAACGGGGTGCCCTCTGCTGACTTGTGGGTGATGCAGAGATGAACAAGGCAGAGTCTCTTCTCGAAGGAGCTTACAGTTTATAGTTTAAAGACAGAGGCGCAGGCACAAGGACAATAGCCTCTATGGGAGGGGACTTGGCCAAGGACACAGAGAATAGAAACAGCCTCCAGGCTCCCAAAACAGTGCTCCTGCCGGGACCCACCTCACCCCCTGCCCCCGTGCAGAGTAAGCAGGCCATTCTGCCTCAGCCTCCCCTGTCCCCCCAACCCAAGGTCTAACCTTGGCCCTTGACAGCCTTTGCATCTAAAGGGTGCCGTCCACAGGACATCGGTCAGGAGCCTGCGTCCTGCAGCCAGCCGGCCTCCCTCTGTCCGCTTCCAAGCGATCCTGGCCTTCCTCTGACCTGCCGACCTCGCTCCCGCGGCCCTTGTAGGCTGCGACTTGAATGAGGGTCATCGCTTCTGGCCAGAGCACCTGGCCCAGGTCCCATCTCCCCCAGAGCACGGACCGCTTGGACCTCCACCCCTCTTCCCAGCTTTCACCTAGGCTACAGGGCAGGGCCCACCCACTTTGTCTCTGGGCCCTGTGGGAGCAGACCACAGCCACACACCCTCCACCGAGCAGATGAGCGGTGACCCTGCACCAATGGGAGTTGCTCTTCTTATCATTAAGGGTCACAAAGACCATCACGACAGGGGCCCTTTACTAAGCATTTACGCTGCACTGGGCCGCAGCCGCCTCCTTTCGTCCTCACAGCAAGAGTTAAGTCAGCGACGGCAGGTCCCATCCTTGGTTCCTTAGCCCCCTTTTGGGAACGAAAGGCTCAGAGAGGTTAACTGACGGCCCGAGGTCACATAACTGTCCCGAGCTGGCACCTACAGCCCAACTGCACACAGCTCTCTCAGCGGTTCAGCTTGCTGATGTACAGACGCTCCCCGAGGGCTTTCTCTCTCGCGAGAGCGCCATGACAATGGGTTGGGCTCAACTGGCCTGAAGTCTTGTCCTTCTGTGAGGGACAGGGTCTCTGTCCCCTCCCCAGGGCAAATGCCATGCAGTAGGGGTCCCGATGGAAGGGCAGGTTTGTGGATGAACTACAAGGAGGACCAAGGAGGCAGCAGGTCCTAGCAGTTTGGGAAGGCCCCTGGTTAGGTAGCTTCCTGGTTTTCATAGCCTGAGGTCAGGGAGAGGCTGGAGGAAGAAGAGGAGGCAGTGGAGGAAGAAGGAGCCGGCAGACCCAGTGGGGAGTGCCCGCCACCCCAGACAGCCTGCATGCCCCCAGATGCAGAGACCTCAGCCACGTGAGTTATCCCGGGGCATGGGCCGCAGGGAGGGCTATGAGGTTTGGGGGTTCATGGCCCCTTAGGTGGACCAAGAGAAAAGAATTGCATCTGCCTGCTTATCTCCTAACCTTATAAACACAGGATTAGCAGATCAAAGGCGGATGTGGCACAGCTGAGGGACAACAGTGGCTCCAGAGAATGGTTTGGGCTCCGTCCTTCATGATCTGATGAGCCGAAGTCATTGGTACAGAAATGATGTTTTGAATTCCTCTAGCTGGGCATGCCAGTCCCCTCTGAGCCTCACCAACCAGCCATCCACCCAGGCAGAGTTAATGTGCTAAAGAGGGAGCAATGGCTGAGAACAGGGCTCCAGGGAGCCCCCCCGCCCCAGGCAGGGGAAGGGGTCCCAGCACTGCCCTCCTGAACCAGCCCAAGAGTGAGTTAAGGGCATGTGTCCCGGAGCCAGAAGAGGTGGGTTCAAGCTCCCGGCACAGCCGCCGACCGGCTAAGCGGCCCAGCTGCCTCTGTCTCCTCTGCTGTGAGACGGGAAATAACAACATTAACAACTGCCCTATATGAGGGCGGCACCCCTGGACCCAGAGCCAATGGAGGGGACACAGAGTCGGAGCAGGAGGCCAAGGTCAAAGCCGGTTCTCCCAGTGCCTTCCTCTGTACGTGAGCCTGAGGCAATGAGTGGAGAGTCCCTCAGGGGAACTTGACGGGGGGCTGGGCCACAGCCTCTGTGCTGAGTCCTGAAAGACAGTGATGACCCCATGCCAGCCACTGCTCATTTACCCCAGATCCCGTCCTAGCCTTTCTCCTGCTCCGCTCCGTGTCCCAGGAGCATCGCACATTTCCCAGACTCCCCTACCACTGGCCTCTGGGTTGCTTTGGCCAATGGGAGGCACTGCAGAGTAAGGGAGAAACCCAAGGTATTCTCCACTCACCCCCATCTGTTTTCTTCAGTCTCCAACAACAGAGATTGTGCCTGGACTCTGGTCACCCCCCCTTCCCTCCGCCACACTAGGCAGCCCCCACCCCCAGATTCCGGCTCCTGCCCCAGCTCACAGGTCCTGGTAACAGCCCCCTACCTCGTCTGCCCCAGCCCTGGGGTGGCGGCAGCTTCCTGCTGTTGCCCAGCACCCGGCTGTCTCTCCTTTCTCTGGTTGGCTGTCTGCTCTTACTTCTCTTGCGCAATCAGTTCCCTCTGTTGCATTCTGTCTTGTGGAAAGACCTGGAGAGATTTCTGACTGGTCTGGACCTCGGTCGTCCGTGTAGCATTTCTCATTCATCTGTGCAGTGACAATTCAGCGATCGCTCTCAGCCAGGCCCTGAGCTGAGGAGACATTTGCCATGAGGGCCCCGGTGCTCAGGGGGTGTCTCTACGAGGAGTTCCGAGCCGGCCTGGGTCCAAGCTGCCTAATGGGGCTGAGGGCTCCCGGGGCCTGGCAACGGGCAACCTGGCCCATCTGGTCACCAAGCACTTTCACGTCCTCGACAGCTTGGGACTCAAGCCTGAAGGACTGGTCCTGTGGATGGACAGGCAGGCGGGGCCCAGGGAGATGAGGTGACAGAACATCTGGGCCTAGAACAGAGGGAGCCCTGGAATAGGGTCAGTACCCTGGGGACTGCCCCTGGGGTAGCAGGTGACCTGGAGTAAGTGCCCTCCTCTCTCTGGGTCTCAGTTTCTCCAGCTGAGAAAGGAACAGCCTGGAACAGGTGAGCTGCATGGTCCCCCCCATTTTTGCATTTTGTAGCTTCTGACTCTTCATCCAAAGGAGAGAACATGGAGCTAACACCTCTGAGCTATTTGGTCCTTAACCTAAAGTCACCAGATCAGCCCTCGAAGCATGCGGAGAGTGCTCCTCTGGGTCAGGCAGGCTTGGGTCTGAGTCTCCACTCTGCCCAGACCCCCTACATGGCTTCGAGCAAGTCTCTCTCCTCCTGAGACTCAGTTTCCCCATAAGAAAAATGAGGCCCAGAGCAGTGCCTACCCCCAAAAGGGTTTGTGGTTTTAAAAAACATAGTGTGCAAAAAAAATCATTAAGCACAGAGTAGGTGCTCAATAAATGCTAGTTCAGAGAGTAGGTGCTCAATAAATGCTAGTTCAGAGAGTAGGTGCTCAATAAATGCTAGCTAGCTAACCTGTCACTGATAGCTGAAAGCAAACCAAGAGGAATGGGGCAGGGAGAACATGGAAACGTGACAGAAGAGATGTTAATTATTTAGGATTCGCTGACAACCCCCCCTGCAATGGCCACGCCAGCTGCAGGGCACGCCTGCCGGGAGGAAGCCAGGAGCGAGGAAAGCCAGGCACCCCCAAGAGCCAGGTCAGGTTTTACAGCAGCCAAGGAGTTTCAAAGGGCTGACAAAAGTGACGTCCCCTCACACAGAGTCTCTAAAACATGCTTGTCCCCTCCCCTGGGTTTCGCCTTACCCAGAGCCAACACCTGCCAGGGGAGGGCATGCACTCCCCCCAGGAGGGGCCACCCGGTGCGGAGAAGGCAGCTGCGTTAGTTGGCTGCACAACAGACAGCTTGGGCCACAAGAGCCCCCTCGCCCCCAGCGGACGCCTGGCGCAGGCCAGCGCCCCCGTGCTGGGCACAGATTGTGTGAACAGTGCCTAAGGCCACCCAGCAAGGGGTGAGGGGTGTGGCTTCTTTCAAGCCCCCCACCCCCTCACTCACAGGGTCTGCTTAAAATAATCCCTCCACGGGGGACCTGCCGTTCCTGGTGTGGCTGGACATGCATAAAACATGGGCGGTCGGGTTTCCTCCTCTGAATGGCTTCATTCAGAGCATGCAGGGGTGAAGGGGTGATGCGGGGGGGACTACTTGGCTTCCTGGGGGGACAGCACAGCCCCGGCCTCTGCCCGGGGCCCCCAGCACCCCGCTCTGGGCCTGGCATCTTGGGCCCATGGCAGCCCTCAAATAGGGCTCCCAAGTGGGAGCAGGCTAGGGGTGGCGCCCAATACCGGCTCCCCAAAGCTTTTCTCTGGACCTCCTTAGTGGAGAAAGAGGAACTTCCCGGGGCAGAAGTCAGGCAGCCCCAGGTCTGAATTCTGCTTCTTCCGTGGTCCCACTGTGTGCTGGTGTTTGTGTGTGCCTCACCTTGCAGGGAAGGAAGTGCGCTCAGAGAGGTTGAGGGAGCTGCACAAAGACACACAGCCAGCTGTCTGACTCACTTACTGCTGACCTTCAGTCACGGCCAAGGACGGAGCGGTTCAAGGGACCTGGTCATGGAGGAAGGAAACCTACAGGGACGTTCACCCAGCCGAGCAGCGGTTCCTGAGAACCATGGGGTCAGGGCCCGCCCACAGAAATGCCTCCCTCCCTCCCTCCTCTCTCCCTCTCTCCTTTTCTTCAATTCATTGCTCCCTTCTTTACTGTCTTCATTCACTCAACAAACATATCCTTATACATATTTTCTTAATAATAAAGACATAGGCTCATAATAAAAAAAAACTTGAAGCTTCCAGAAAAGTGTAGTAGAAAGAATAAAAATGTCTTGTAACCCCCCATTCCAGCTATCTGCCCACACATAACAACTACCTATCGATACATAACGTCTCTCAGTGCATAAGCTGCCCCAACGCACCGGCAGAAAACTGCGTCTACCGCTGCTCAGCGTCTGTGAGTCGGGAGCTGGGACAGCGTCCCCAGCAGGGATGGCCGGCCTCCTCCCCGCCACACCTGAAGACTCAGCCGGGAAGACTGACAGCTGGCTGGGGACTAGAATCATCTAGAACAGGGGGGTCCAACCTTTCGGTGTCTCTGGGCCACGCTGGAAGAAGAAGAGTTGTCTTGGGCCACACATTAAAGACACAAACGCTAATGAAAACTGAGGAGCAAAACCAAGGTCCGTGTGTAATTTTCACAACGGCCGCCACCACAGACGAGCAAAGAAGTCCTCACCTACCCTAATTATTCAGTGGCCCTTTCGATAATCTTTTAAAATCATCGAGCAGGTCCCAAGTTTGTGGTCACTAATATAGAACATGTACATATCTGAGTAATAAAACCTAGTATAAAACTTAGTAATAAAACAAAGTAATGATTTAAGTAAATTTATGGCGTTGTCTTGGGCCGCACTCATAGCCATCCTGGGCGACAGGTTGGACACCGCTGATCTAGAAGCGTCTTCATTCACACGTCCGGCTCCTGGGCTGGGCTGAATCAGCCGAGACTGTGGATTCAAGGGCCCACTCATGGCCTCTCCGTGTGGCTTGGGGCTCTTCACGCCACGGGGGCCTCAGGGTAGGTGTGCTTCTGACCTGGAGGTTTAGGCCTCCGAGAGAGAGAAGGTTTTAACAAGTGAAGGGAAACGCCATGATCTTTTAGGACCTAGTCTTGAAAGTGACAGGATGTCACTTCTGCACCGTCTCTTGGTCAAAGCCACCACAAGCCTGCCCAGGTTCCAGGGGGAGAACCCTGCCACGACTAGTAGTGACAGGCAGGACCGGGACCCAAACCTGGATCTCCTGGCTCCAAAACCAGGTCGAAGACCACTGCCCGACCACTGAGGACAACAGGGTGGACTTCGGCCTGGGAGGGGCCGGCCCTGAGTGAGGGGAAGAGAGGGTCCCCCCAGTGCCCAGGGAGGCACAGGGACTCGACTAGACCGCTCCTGAGCGTCTGGAGAGAGGCCGTGTGGGCTGCTGCGGGATCGGGTCCAGCACAGAGTTTTCTTGGTTTTTGACGCCTTTTGGGGGGAAAGAGTCGGGGCGGGTGAATGCCTCCTCCTCCTCCTGCCGTAGCCCCAGTCCTGATGGCCCGTTTGCCCATGTGCACCTGGCTGGGCTGGAGGTGCTCCTGAGAGACGTGTGACGTCAGCATCTGGCTCTCTGGTGACAGCTAACGGCTACAATGACAGCACCCGCTGGCATGCCATGCCTTTGCTTACCTAGCAGGTCTTCCCATAGCGTCCTTTTCTCAACGTGGTATCCTAGCAACACTGGTGCGATGCCCTAGGGACCTCGCTCTTGTTCCTATCAGTTAGCCGACGGTAACACTGGTTTCCTTGGACCTGGTTTCACCACGGTCCCAAGACCCTATTGACTACGCCGAGTGCGGACTCACCGCATGCACCTGCTTTATCCTCACCGGTAAGGCATTATTATTACCATCCCCCTTGAGGCTGCACGAGGTGGTCAGTTGCCCACAGTTCATACTTGGTGGTCCAGGCGAGAGACAGCAGCAGACCTGGGGAGGTGTGGCTTCAGAGTGAAGCTGGCAACCACCTGACTCGGTGGCTGCCCACACCAGCAGGCAGATGTCAGCCCAGGGCTCCCTGCCAGGGAGGGGGAACCCCAGCGCCACACAGCTCCGGCCCACCAGCGACTGGAGTCAGGAGACCGATAGTTTTGACAACGTGCGGGGCCAGGGGGCCGACCCACGCGGAAGGACATGGGCCCCCACGTGGGACAAGCCCTTATTTGCTTTGTGTCTGGTTCCTGCTGGGCAGTGCCTGCCGGGGCTGCCAGGGGTGTGCTGTTTCCCACCTAATGGTTAAAATTCTTGGAAGCATTCTTCTCTGCTTTGCTTGGCGGCACAGAACGCACCTCTGACGCGGCAGGTAACTGGATAGGCTCTTGGTTCCGGCGATTTGCTGAACACGGGGTTTTGTGCACAAAAACATATGACGGCACCGGGGCTGTCAGTCAGGGGCACCGCCAGCCGTGGTCGGAGTTGTGAGTGTCAGAGAGGAGGGGACGTGGGGGCAGGGGGTGCCCAGGAGAGGCAGGCTCGCGTGGGGGTGGGGGTAGGGGTAGGAGCTCAAAAGTGCACAGCCAGGTGGTCCCCAGGGCGGTCCCCAACATTTACACTCAGCCGAGACCTGAGGGTGAGAACACCAGCCTGATGCCAGAGGGCCCCGGCTGTGCAACCTCAGAAAAGACAACTCACCTCTCTGAGCCTCGATTTGTACAATGACCAAACTCAGAAGATGTAACTCCTGGGGCTCCTGCCAGATACACGTGGGGCGGCCTGCGGGGAGCAGGATGCGACACACAGTAGGGACTCTGTAGCTGTTTGTTGGGTAGGTTCGCCTTGTTCATGGCTGTCTCCCCATACACAGAGCAGGCAGTAGGTGCTGAAAGCCTTCATGTTGAATTGGCTAATTGCTCCCAGCTGCTCCCAAACGTGGCGGCCAGCACACGGCCTGCAGCGCGGACGTAGAAGGCGTCTCTGAACAGGTGAATGTACAGCATTTGGCAGAGGACACAGGATTCGGTGCCTAATTTATGTTAGCAACTATCCTCTGTCCATTCAGCACAGAAACGTCGAGGGCCCGGATGTGTCTTTCGCTGACCCTAGGTCTCCAACACTAAGTGGGTGTCCAACCATTCAGTTCCGTCCTGACCCCAGCCACCTGGAGTGAGCGCCCCGGGGCCCGGGGCCCGGGTTCAGTGCCACAAGACGGCCCTTACTTCAGATGTCAGCCACAAGTGGGGTCCCCCAGTGACCCGCACTTCTACCCCGGCAACTACAAATTCTGGGGTCCCCATGACTCCCTCCTGGGGTTCTGTACTTTGCTGGGGTGGCTCCTGGAACTCTGGAGAGGGTTAAGTGGTGACCACAGGTTCATTGTAAAGGAGACAACTCAGGAACAGCTGGATAGAAGACGCCCAGGATAAGGGGTGGGGGTGGGGTGGCCCGGGGCCCACTGGGCAGAGCCCCCTCCCAGCACCCAATGTGTTCATCAGCCCTGCCCTCTCGGAATGTCCCAGTTCAAGAGTTTTTATAACCCAACCCAACCTACAACCTACCCAGAGGTCAGGTGTAGGGCTGAAAGTTCCCACCTCTGATCTTTCTGGGGACCACTCCCAGCCCGAAGCTGTCCAGGGGCCCCACCCTGAGCCACCTCATTAGCATAAACTCCCGTGTGGTCCAAAGGGCTCCCTAGGAATAATGAAAGGCACAGCTGCCCCAGCCCAGCACTCAGCTGGTTAGTGTCCTCCAGATACACCCGGGCTGCAGGTTCAATCCCCCGTCAGGGCACATACAAGACTCAACCAATGAGTGCATGGATAAGTGGAACAACAAGTCGATCTCTCTCTCTCTTGATCTCTCTCTCTTTCACTGTCAAATCAATAAATAAATTTTTTTAATAAGACACTCTTATCATTCTATGAAAAGCAAGGTTTTAGGAGCCCTATGCCAGGAACCAGGGACAAACACCGAACACATTCTTCATTATACCACAGCCTGGCACCCAGGTCTCCGTTCTGGATGCTGGGGACTCCGTGGGGCTCAGGGCAGACAGGGCCCCACCTCCTCCAGCGCACGGGCCACCGGATCTGAGTCTCAGTTCCCGACCTCACCTCCAAGCTCTTCCTCACTGGCAGGCTGGCGCCAGCATGGAGGGAGAAACCGCAGGAAGAGACTCGGGCCCTGCGGCAGAAAGCCTGCAGCCTCAGCTGGAAAGAAAAGACCCACCGACACCAAGGACGTCATCAGGAGAGGGGAGAAGAACCCAGAAAGGGAAGCACGCAGACGGTGACGACGGGGACTGTCTCAGCAGCGCCGTGAGAGCAGCCCTCTCCAGCTGGCCTCTCCGTGGCCCGGAGTGGGCAGAGGCCCACAGCACCGGCCACTCTCCAGAAACCCGGGGAAGCTCGGTGCCTCTTGTGATGGGGGCAGGGGTTGTGATTTGGTGTCAAACTGACATCTGTGTGCTTTTATTAAAAAGAAAGAATTGCAAAAGCTATGGGGGTCACCAATGTGTTCCCAGAAACTTCGGGCCAAAAAGGGGAGGGGGTGTCAGAGAGAGAGACAGAGAAAGAGAGAGACATCGGCTCCCCCAGCACCCCACCCCCCCCACTCTCTCCTCTGTTGCTCGTGGGGTTCTCTGGGAATCAGAGCCGAGATGAAATCAGAAATGCCAAACTCTTCATTAGGGCCCCTCATTAGCCGCCAGAGGAACGCCAGTCCAAACCACAGGGAGGTGCCCCTTCGCACCCAATAAAATGGCCAAAATCAAAACCACAAAGAACACGTGCTGGCAAGGACGTGGAGAAAGCCGAGCCCTCCTCCACGGCCACTGTGGACCAGGCAGGGGGCAGCCCCGCGGCCACAGCCCGCAGGTCCTTGAAAGATCCAACACGGTCGCCATAGGGCCCAGCAATCCCACTCCCAGGCACATGCACCAGGTAAGTAAAAGGTATGTCCTATCGAAAACCGGTGCACAGATGTGACCGCAGCATTCTTCGTAACTGACAAAAAGTGAACATCCGCGGACTGAGGAACGGATGATAAGTGAAAGAAGCAATGCCTGGAACGAGCACATCTATAGAGACAGGAAGCAGGTGCGTGGTTTCCAGGCACTGGGCAGGGAGGGGGCATGCCCGTGGATGAGCAGGGGCTTTCTTTCTCTGGGGGAGATGAAATTGTTCTAAAATTGACTGCTGCCCAACTGTGAATATACTATAAACTGTTGAATGGCATATTTCAAATGGGTCACTTGTACGGTGTGTAAATCATATTTCAATAAAACTGTTAGCAAAAAGCTGAATTAAAAGTAACACCTGTAGAAAGGAAAGCGGGGGGGCAGGGCTGGGCAGGGAGCCATCAGACCACAGGCCTCCCTGACAAAATTCTGTCAGCTCTGCAGGGAGCTCCAGAGCAAAGGCTGCCCGGGAGCCTTGCCCTGGCTGGGGATCCCAGTGTTTAGAGCAGTGTCCCCATACGCCAAGTTGTGGGTTCAATCCCCGGTCAGGGCACATGCAAGAATCGACCAATGCATGCTTCAGTAAGTGGAACAAAAAATTGATGTATGTTTCTCTCTCTCTCTCTCCTTCTCTCTCCCTCTCTCTCTCTCTCTCTCCCTCTCTCTCTCTCTTTGTACCATTGGCCACCCCAGTGCTGGTAAAATGGGTTCATGAGAGGAGTAGCCATAGTGACGGAGAGGAGATGCTACTTAGGAGCCAAATCACAAGCGCTCACCAAGGTGGATCAAGTACTACCTCTGCAGAATGTCCATCTGCCAGCGACTGAGACAACACTGAGCCCTCAGGGTGACACTCGCATCTGAAAGGACCAACCAGTCCCTTGGTGACAAGTTGCCCACACGGGACCCCTTCCATCCTGAAACTGAGCCTCAGTTTCCTCCTCCGTAAACTGCGAAGACAATGGGCCTTCCCACGGGGCGCCTGGGAGACGCAGGGCAGCCCTGTGCGGCGGGCTCAGCGCGGCACCTGCCACGGAGCATGCCCCCGTAGATGTCAGCCTCCGAGTCACCAGGGGTCCCTCCCAGCGGCTCCTGCCGGGTGCCCTTCCCAAGAAAAGCCACTCTGCCTTGGGAATTGGTGAGAAAAGGGGCCCTTCCTAGGAAGTCCCCCAAATTCCTCACTCCTCCAACAGGAGGGGATAAAAGCATTCCTTCACTGGTGCCACAAAGACTTTCCACGAGGAAGAAACAGAAGTTCTAAATGAAAGGCAGATTTCTCTGCAGGAGGGGCAGCGGGTCTGGAGTCGGAGCCCAGCTGCTGAGCTGTTTTCCGGGAGGCGGGCCAGGCGCAGGGCGTCGCCTGAGTGTCCCCATGTCTGTTATCAGATGGGCACCTCCCGGTGGGTGGCGGTGCCAGCATTGCTCGGCCGTGTCTCCAGCTGCAGCTTGGCCTGGCTGGTCCATTGTGATGGGGCCCCCGGGAGCGAGACAGTCCCCAGGAGAGGCCACTCCGGCGGGCGGATAGGAAGGCCACTCCAGCGGCAGGAAGCCACTCCAGAGCTCGGCCTCAGGAAGCTATACCCCACGCGGAGCCTAGGGCATTGGGCAGGGGAGGGGCAGCAGCACATCCAGGTGGGCTCCCTGCGGGAGTAGGTCGCAGTCAGAGGCCCACTGAGAGGTTTCCCGGTGCAAGGCTGGGCCCCCTGAGTGAGAAAGGACTGGGGAATCCAAAGCCAAGTGCAGCTTCAGGAAGCTCAGGAGCCCAGGGTTAGGGCTAGATCTGCCTACCATGCGTTTATTCCTTCCTTTGCCAAAAAACATTCTAGAGAGAGCCTCAACCCGCCCCAGGGCCCGGAGACTCAGCGGTGACACGGTCTGGCCACCTTGAAGCTTCTGTAAAGGGACGCCGGAAGCCTGTCTAGCACACAGGCCGCTGCAGCACTGGGTCCCCGACCCCCTCCCATCTCAATCACCTCTGCCCCCAGGCCTGGTGAGGGTCTACGGCCAGATGGTCCCAGCTGAGGGGAGGTCAGGCCTCCGGAGGTCAAAGCCAGGCAGGTTTCAGACCAGACCTCGGAGGCTGGAAAAGCTGGACCGCAAGTGCAATCACCAGTTGAGGCGAGGATCATCGACTGATGTGTTAAAACCATTAGGGGAATGGCTGACGCATAACCAGACATTCGAATTGGGCGACGCAAGACCCCACAGGTGTCCTCCTGGCCCAGGAGGACAGAACAGAACTGGAGGGGCCAGCCTGTCCCCACGCTGGCCCAGGGATCGTCTTGCACAGCCAACAGCAAGACAACCAGGAATCCCGCGTCTCCCCCCACATGATACAGTTTGAAGCCCTCAGCGTCTCCCACACGTGCCAGCCAAAACATGTTTGCCGAGGTCCGTCAGACTTCAGATCTGACTTCGCTGCTCGGGCTGTGATGGGGGTGAGGGGACACGCTGCATGGTGACAAAGGCAGAGACCACACCCCCCCCGGACAGTGGCAGACCTGCTCCCCACAAGCAGCCACAGTACAGTCACCGCGTTGATGGAAAACAGCCAAAGGCACGTTACTAAGACAACTGCTTCCCTCGCCGAATGTGGACCAGGTGGGAGATGATGTTTACAAACAATGATTTGTTTTGTTAAGTGAGATAATGCTATTTTAGCTTGACCAGAAATACTCTTGTTTTTTTTTAAAGATACCTACGTGAAGAACAAAACTCCAGCATGTTCGCAGGTGCTGGCAGTAGACAGAATTCCAAGCTGGCCCTCCCCAAGACCCCCATCGCCTGGCGCACATGCCCTGAGCATGAATGGGATGGGGCAGCACTCTGTTATGTGGCCAAGGTACATGGACTTTGCAGATGTCCCTACTCAGCTGACTTTAATCAGAGGGAAGAGCATCCTAAGTGGGCCTGACCTAATCAGGCGAGCCCTGTTAAAGACGGCCTAGAGGTCAGAGATGGAAGAAGTCAGAGAGATCTGACACAGTGGCTGATGTACCCTGGTTGACCTTGACACAGCAAACTGCCATGTTGTCGAGAGAGCCACACGGCAGGGAGCCGAAGGGCGTGACTTCAGTCCTACACCCACAAGGAACCGAACTTCACCAAAACCTCTATAAACCTAGCAGAGAACCCAGCGGCTCAAACAAGACCCCCAGCCTGGCCAACACCGTGATGTCAGCCTGATGAGCAGCAGACTGCCCGCCCCACACCTGTGCCTGGACACCTAGCTCACAGAGACTGGAAAATAATACAATTGCATTGATTTAAGGCACTGAATTTACAGCACTTTGTGACACAGCCACAGAAAACTAATATACTGCTTTTCTCTTTATAGGCAAAAGCCAGAAACCACCCAAGTATCCAACCCAAACAACCAGAGAATGGATAAACCAACTGTGGTCCCTTCGCACGGTGGACTGACCCTCAGCAATACAGAGGAACAAAGGACTGATACGGGCAGCCACTGGATGAGCTTCAGAAGCGGTGCTGAGCGCAAGAAGCCAGACACAAAAAGCCCGCGAGTCTAGGCTGACTTTCTATCGTTTTAGTTACATGCTGTTTAGGAGCAGGCAAAAGCCACGTGCAAGGACAGAAAGCAGCACGGCCGCCTGCATCGGGGCCGGGGGAGGAGGCCCTGGACAGCAACATAAAGAACCCTCCACGGTGATGGAAACCTTTTAAATCTTCGTTGGGGTCTGGGTGACGTGAGCGCCACTCACTCGTGAAAACTCACCACCACTCTATACGTGAGATCTTCACATGCACTGTGTGTAGCTCATCCCTCGATTTGAAAATAATAGTTCCATCCTAGTCGTCTGGAGATTGGCAGACAGGTCTCCCTGAATTTGGGGCCAAGACACCATGGGTGGAGGGGACAATTCTTCAACACACTCACATTTACACACACGCGTGCGCACACGCAGATGGCGGCATTCCAGGCCAAGCACGCCTCCCCTTTGGCCTTTGCCTCGTTTAATGTGGGGAAGGCAGCTGCCTCCCAGCTCCCAGGTCAAGGCCCCGTGTGTCCGCCTGTCAAGATAAGAAGGCAAAGGCAGATGCTGCTAATTACCTGGCCTTTCAAGTGGTCCCCCAGCCTCACATCTGGCTCCATCTCCAACATCCAGCTTGAGCCAATAAAAGCCAAATAAAATCACAAAGAGCTAATTTGGTGGCCAGTGCTCTGACGGGCCGCACATGAGACGGTGGTGCAGGCCGGACAAAAACCTGGCCAGGAGCTCAGGGCAGGGAGAGGGCCCGCTGAGCCTCAGCCTCCGTACCAGCAGGACAGAGCGGGTGAGAACGCCACCGTCTCCTCCCGGGAAACGCTTCCGCTTTGCCCGAGCCAGGAGCAGGTCCCGGATGACTGTTTGCAGCTGGGTTTCTTTTACCCAGGGAGGGAGTCGCCCCCTTCCATGGCGGCCAGAGCCGGAGCCGTCTTGGAAATTTTACGCTAGACCTGCAGGTGTGAATGACAATGCCAAACTGGGCCCCCAGAATTCCGGTGGCCCCGTTTCTTGTGGGACCCAGCATGTGGGAGATCAGGGGTCTATGCCAAATAGCGCCAGGGGAAAACATGCCCCAGGAACCATGGGGGGCTGGGCAGAGTGCACAGTCACCTAGCGTTTGAAGGAGTTTTGAAAAGCCCCCCCCCCCGCCGCACACACACATACACACATATGGCCCTGTCCCTTGATCTGAAATTCCACCGCTTCTTTGAGTTGTAAAGGCTTTATAAAAAGACAAGTCCTGGGGGTCAGCGCATCTTGGAGAGTGACTTTCTTAAGTCTTACCTCTTGGAGGAGAGAGGCAGCTGAGGAGAGCTCTAGGTGACAGGCCTCAGTTTCCCCACCTGTAAAATGAAGCTACAGAACTGGAGGGCCTCTCTGATGGGGGCGAAAAGGTGAGTTGGCCCTCCGGAATGCTTATCTCTGCCCTTCATCAGGGGGCGTGACCCGGCAGCCAGATTCAGCCAGCAGGCATGTTTGCCTTGGCCTGCAGGGTGTTTGGAAAGAACTGGGCCAACATTTCAAAATGGACAGATTTCACATTTTACAAATGCCAGCTGCTTGCTTCTTTTGGAAAACGGGAAGCCCTGAGGGCGCTGGGCCCACATTCCCACACGGTGACAACTGTCCCGTGCCCAGGCTGGCAGCCCCTGTTACAGAGGGCATGCAGGTGTCCAGTTTGCCTCAGTCCCCACCACTCCTCATTGTCCCCCACCCCCAGCTCACTTGGCCCCTTTCCTGTATGTGCCTGTGACCCTTGCAGACATCTGAGTTGGAAAGCCTATTCTGGGCTGTCCTCCCCAGCCTCCCGACCCGGGCGCCGCACTCCTGAGTCGGTTCTGCTCCCTCCTTGGAAGGCGGGATGGAGCTGGGGAGCTCACAACGCTGGGAGTGCTTTGAAGGCGATGCTGTGGGACTATTTTGCTAAACATAAAACCCCAAAGGCAGCAGGACCACTTTTTGCAAATGCCAGCAAATTAAAAAAATGTGTGTGCAGAATGCCATGGGGGGGCCAGGGCCTGGCTTTCATGAAAGAATAAGTTGTTGGCCAAGACAAAGCAGCACATTAACTTTTACAGGGTGTGTTTCTTCTGGGGTGCGGCTCCCACAGGCAGCCTCCTCGTGGCTGCCACGCCGAGAGATGCCGCTTCCCCCTTTATCTGCAGCCGGTGGAGCCGCTGAGGCCAGCGGCGAGCCTGGAGCAGGACTTGAAATGGCTCAGCAGCAAATGTCAAAGCTGTTTGATCCGCTTTTAGAAAATCACCTTTTCAGGCACTGGAAGACACTTGACACTTTGCAAAGAGATTAGAAACTTTTCAGCTGACTTGGAAAAAGAGCCCAGGCAGGTTTGATTCCTGTGGACACAGTGGGGGGAACCCCAGCAGTGCCCAGGGTCAGTAAGCCTAAAGCCAGTGGCTTTAAAGGGAAGAGCCAGCTCTGAGCGTGGGTGTCTGAGGTGGTCCCCGAGAGCTCTCCTTTTCTCGGGAAGAGGAGGTGGCTGAAGGCAGGGCTGCTATTCAAAGAACACCTGGTAGCGTGGACATCGGCATCCGGCCCGCTGCAAACAGCCTGCCCCACCGTGCCAGCCCGCCAGCTGCTCTGCAGGCTGGGGACAGACATGCAGAACTCAGGGCAGGGCCTGGGCTGGCTGGACTGGAGGTGGAAATCACAGCAGTGCACACAGGTGACTTGAGCGGGACAAGCGGTGTAGCACAAATGTCACCATGGCCCAGCTTCTCCTTCCCGGGCTCTCTCTCACTGTCCTTCCCTCCCACACCCACTGTCCCTGCACAACCACTGCTTACATGGTCCCCTCCCCTCCCTTTCCCTGTCCTCCTCCTGCACCCAATCATCCTCAACCATTCTGCTGCTCTCACACCCCCCTGTCACCTACAAGACAAAAATCCTGGCGTTCAAACGTCCACCGTCTTCCCCTGAGAGCTGTGACTATTTATGGCGGCTCTGACTCACATATCCAGTGGTTTATACGGTTTAACTAATGTAACCCAATCTCTTTTTATCAGCCTCATTTTACAGCTGAGAAAATGGAGGCCTAATGAGATTCATTGGCTTACCTGAGGTCACAGAGCTAGAAAGAGGGACTCAAACTTGGGTCTCCCTGGCCTAAAGCCACACACAGAACCATCATACCGCACACACGCTCTCCCTTCTCACAAAACGTCACCAGAAAAGCCCCGTCTTCCACAGCCATCAGAGATCAGGGAGGACTCGAAGGCAGGCTGCACCGTACTCGGGGAGCGGCCCGTCTGCACAGTGAATGGGTCTGCTTGATCACAGGAAACGATGCTTTTGAAATGTAGGCCAATAGTAGGATTTCAGGCACAGGAACAATGGGATGAGAGAGTTTCTGTGAGTTCCTGGCATCCCATTGGGAGCTCCACATCAGGCCAGCCTCTTGCAGAAAGCTGCCCACGCTGTCAGAAGCCAGTGGGGAAGAATCTGGGACAGGGGTTGGGCATGTGAGCTCCATCCCTTTTCCTAGAACTGAGCTGGTTGTATGGTAACTGGGCAAGCTCCAGGGGCTCGGGCTCCTGAGCATAGAACCAGGGTCACAGCACTGCCTGTTTTACTAGTCAGGATAGACTGGGTTTTGCTGCAGTAACAAACAAGCCCCAGAATCGGCCACACTAAAGGTTTGTGCTTCGTGCACAGGACATGAACCATGCAGGTCAGCAAACAGCTGTGCTCTGAGGTAGTCATCATTCCCCAGGGGCTCAGGACGACAAAGGCACCTTATACCAGCACCTTAAGACAGGGCTTCCAGCTTCTCTGCAGCTGGCAAAGAGAGGGCTGGAGAGCGAACCCCAGCGATTAAGTGCTTCAGTAATGACACATGTCCCTCCTGGCTACATTTTATTGAACAGAACTCACCACAGGATGCTGCCTCACTTTACAATGTTATAGAATCATAATCCCACCTACCCATAAGCAGATAAGTCTATCTGAACGGGCATTCGTCACATCCACCACATCTGCCTCTGAGGTCACTGTCAGTATCAGATGAGTTTCCAAGGGAAATCGACTGGCGAGCCGGCTTAGGCCATGACTCTGATCCCAGAGAGACACAAGTTCAAGCTCTGGTTCCAGTGGTGTATGTGACCTTGGGAAAATGACCGAACCCCTCAGTTTCTATGTCCTCACCTGTAAAATGGGCATATTAAACCTACCTCATTCAGCTACTGTGAAAAGGAGATAAAGCATCGAGTGCTCTGGGCACAGCACTTAGTAAGTCCTCGATCAATGGCTGGTGGAATAAATGCAACAAGATTGCACATGACTTGATAATATTGGGGACTGGTTGATAGATTCATGGCAGTTCCTTGAAATATCCTCCCTACTTTTGTGTGTGCTTAAACTTTTTCGTAATTTAAAAAAAAATAGTTCCCTGGGAGAAGTAGAGTGATGTCACAGAAACAGAGAAGTAGGGAGCTCCCCAAAGAAGCAACCATTCAACTAAAAAAAAAAAAAAAAAAAACTTACAGAATCAATTCTGTTGGAATTCTAAAATCTAATTTAAAAAATTGCAGAAACTAGGGGAGTGCTCAACTAAGAAATAGGTTGCTAAATTTCAGTAAGAATGTGTAACATTTTTGCTTACCTAAAAAAGGAGGAGGCCAAGGAGGAGGACTTGGGGGGACAGTTAAGAAGGGCTTCAAAGGACCACCACATATGCCAGGGACCTGGAGAGCGACGTGTATGCCCAAGGCTGGACGCATGCTCAGAAAAGATCTGATAGGACCCCAGGCTTCCACCTTCGGCTGACCTTCGGGATCTGCACAAGCAGGAGGCAAAGGCTAAGGCAGGACCCTGGCTTAGCCCTGAAGGAGTGGTCCAGCTCGGAGCCAATCTGCAAATACAAAAGTAACATATTTCTTCTTTTTTGGCTCCAGGCACTTAAGGAAACGTCTGTCAGGTCACTGGTAAACCTCGGAGTTAAAGGTACAGGGACGTCAGTGACCACACACAACAAGGAATGCAGTCTTCTCAAAAAATCGTTTGAAAGGGTCATGAAAGAGTGCCCGCGGCCCTCAGCAGTTAACAGAAGCAAACCCCGGGGAGAATCTTATTTCGAGAGTTAGTCTATTACAATATTGACATTTTCTATTGCTAACCAAAAACGTTACAAGCCATATAAAGAAACAGGAACCATATAGCTCATTCACAGGGGAAAGAAAGCATGGCTAGAAACTGTCCCTGGGGAACACAGATATTAGATTTCCTAAATACAGACTTTAAGTCAACTATCTTAAATAAACTCAATGAGCTAAACAAAACCACAAACAAAAAATAAAATAAAACAGAAAGAACACTATATAAACAAATACAAAAAATTGGTACCAATAGAATATAAATAGAAGCCAAATTAAAATTCTGGTGCTAGAAATGACAGTAGCAGAAATGAAAATTTTACCAGAAAGATTCAATAGCAGATTTGGTCAGGCAAATGTAAGAAGCAGCAAACCGGAAGATAAGACAATGAAAATCATCCAGTCTGCTACACAATAAATTGTGTTTCCCAGAAATTCGCATTAAAGCCCTAACTCCCAATGCCATCGCATTTGGAAATAGACCCTTTCAAAGGTAACTAAGGTTAAATATGATCATAAGGGGCCCTAATCTGATAGGGTTGGTGTCCTTATAAGAAGATAGAGAAAGAAAAAACAATAGAGAAAATCAACTAAAACAGTTGATTCTTTATAATGTCAGCAAAGTTGGTGAAACTTTAACTATATTGACCTAAAAAAAAGAGAAAACTCAAGCAACTAAAATCAGAGATGAAAGGGGGGCCATCATACCAATTTTACAGAAATAAAACAGCTTATAAGAGAGTACTGTGGACAATTATATGCCAGCAAATCAGATAATCTAGATGAAACAGACAAATCCTAGAAACACACAAACTACAAAAACAGATTCAAGAAGAAATATGAAATCTGGGTGGGCCTGTAACAAGTAAGGAGATTGAATTGATCGTCAAAACCTCCCAACAAAGACAAGCCCAAAAGAGCTTCACTAGTGAGTTCTACCCAACATTTAAAGAAGAATTACCTGGTTGGCATAGCTCAGTGGATTGAGCGCGGGCCTGCAAAGCAAAGGGTTGCAGGTTCGATTCCCAGTCAGGGCACAGGCCTGGGTTGCAGGCCATGTCCCCAGTAGGGGGCATGCAAGAGGCAACCACACATTGATGTTTCTCACCCTCTCTTTCTCCTTCCCTTCCCCTCTCTCTAAAACTAAAATTAATTAATTTAAAAAAAAAAGAATTAACAGCAAAACTCCTCAAGGTCTTCCCCCAAAATTGAAGAATAGGCAACACTTTCTACACATCCTATGAGGCCAGCATTTCTCTGACACCAAAGCAACACAAAGATAGCATAAGAAAACCACAGACCAATACCTTTGAAGAATACAGACCCAAAACCCTAAACAGAATACGAGAAAACAGCTCAGCAGCTATGCACCAAAAGAACTATACACCAAAGCCAAGTGGGTTCGACATAAGAAAATCTATCAATGTGATATACCACATTAATAGAAGGAGGGGAAAAAATCATATCATCTCAATTGATGCAGAAAAAGCACTTGCAAAATGCACCAGCCTTTCATGATGAAAACATCCAGTAAAGTAGGAAGAGAACAAATTCCTCAACGTGATAAAGGCTGTGTGTGAAAAGTCCACAGCGAACATCGTACTCCATGGTGAAAGGCGGGAGCTTTTCCCCGAAGATCGGGAGCAAGACAAGATGCTTGCTTTCATCGCTTTTGTTCAAAATAACACTAGAAGTTCTAGCCACAGCCGTTAAGCCAGGAAAGAAATGAAAGGTCATGAAGGTTGGAAGGGAAGAAATAAAATGATCTCTGTTCACAGATGACATGATCTTCTATGTAGAAAACCCTAAAGAATTCTCACCAAAAAATAAAAATTAAAAAAAACCTGTCAGAGCTCATAATATCAGCAAAGTTGCAGGATGTAAAATCAACACACAAGAATCAGTTGTATTAAAAAAAAATCAGTTGTGTTTCTATGCATTAGCGATGAACAGCCCCACAAGGAAATTAGTAAAATAATTCAATTCACGGTGGCAGCTCAAAAAAAGAAAATAAAATACTTGGGAATAAATTTAACCAAGGAAGTGAGAGATTTACACTACCCAACACTGCTGAGAGAATAAAGATGACCTAATATAAGAAAAGCCATTCTGTGTTCATGGATTGGAAGACTTAATATTGTTAAGACAGCAGCATTTACAGTCAGTTCCATCCCTATCCAAATCCCAGGAGTGGGGTTTTTTTTGTTGTTTTTTTTTTTTTTTGCAGAAATAGAAAAACCTATCCTAAAATTCATAGCAATTTCAAGTCAGCCCAGGCAAAACAACCTTGAAGAAGAACAAAGTTGGAAGGCTCACTCTTTCCAATTTCAAAACCTGCTATAGCTACAGTAATCAAAACAGTATGGGAAGGATAGAATGTAGATCAATGGAACGGAATAAAGAGCCCAGAAATGAACCCTCTCACATACGGCCCACTGCCTTTAGACAGGGTTCGAGACGATTCAGTGGGGAAAGGACCACCTTTTTGGCGAAGGGGGCTAGGAAAACTGGATAGCCACACGCAAAAGAGTGAAGGAGGACCCTTACCTTAGACTGCGTACAAAAATGGATCAAAGAGCTAAAACTACAGAACTGTTCGAAGGAAACATAGGAAAAAATTTTAACGACCTTGGATTTGCAATGGCCTCTTAAGTATTACACCAAAAGTACAGGCCACAAAAGAAACACATAGACCAAATGGAGTTCATCAGAATTAAAACTCATGTGTATCAAAAGACACCATCCAGAGAGTAAAAAGAACCCACACCCCAACCACAAGAAAGCAAATAACTAAATTCAAAAATAGGCAAAGGACTTGCTGTTTCTCCAAAGAAGACAGACAAATGCATAAGCACATGAGATGCTCAACATACTAGTCATTAGGGAAATGCCAATCAAAGCCATTTCACTCACACACACACACACACACACACACACAGAGGCACGGCTACGTTCAAAAACCAGAAAATAAGTGTCAGTAAGGATGTGGGGAAACTGGAACCCTCAGGCTTCGCTGGTGGGGGTGCGAAATGGTTTGCCCGCTATGGACACCGGTCCGGCAGCTCTTCCTAAAGTTAAACAGGGAGTTGCCACGTGACCCAATTTTACTCCTAGGGATGCGCTCAAAAGAACTGGTAATAGAAGTGCAAACAATACCCGGCGTGTCCAACCAGCAGGCCGCAGGCCGCATGCAGCCCGGGATGGCTATGAATGCGGCCCCACACAAAATTGTAAATTTACTTAAAACACGATGAGATTTTGGGGGGATTACATGTCACCATGTATTTAATGGGTGGCCCAAGACAACTCTTCTTCTTCCAGTGTGGCCCAGAGACACCAAAAGTTTGGGCACCCCCGTTTGCATGTCCACTGGAACATCATTCACAATAGCCAAGGGGTGGGAGCAACCCACGTGCCAGTCGCCGGGTGAATGGATAAATAAATCGCGGTCTATCCACACAGATTACTCAGCCACGACAGGGAATGAAGTACTACCCAATGCCACGGCATGGACGAACCTTGAAAACACTGCGTTAAAGTGACAGAAGCCAGACACCAAGGCCACAGGTTGTATCCTGCCATTTATTTGAAATGTCCACAGTAGATAAATTCATAGGCACAAGAAGATGACTGGCGGCTCCCAGGGGCCGGGGAAGGGGGTAGGGCGAGCCGTTTGAGGAATAGAGTTTCCGTTTAGGAAGATCAGAAAGCTCTGCAGCACAGCCTCGTGAATGTTCTAAACACTACTGAATTCTTCACTTTCAAGGAGTTAATGCACGTTCTGTGTATTTCACCCCCCCCAAAAAAAAACCCACCTGAGAGACAGATTCTGTCACTCTCCATTTACTGATGAGAAATGGAATGACCCTGGAGGCAGGTAGCTTGTTCAAGGTCACCCAGGGCTTTCTTAGCAAACAAGGTCAAGAACCACAGCTCCTGAATCTAAAGGCAAGCCATGGCCAGCCTCAGCCTCAGGAGAGGTGACAGCAAAATCAGGAGGATGGGGGTAGGAGGGGACACAGATTGCAGATTCCACATGGAATTTATAGGCCTGGTAGGCTGTTTGGTTTAAAAAAAAAAACAAAAAAAGATTTTCCGAGGGCTCCCTCACCTTTCCAAGGGCATGCCTGTATTTCTTGTGCAGGTGCCAAAGTATTGAGTGGATTTCGTAAACCCGACCATAAACCCCAGCAATGGCTCCCAGAGGAGCTGGCGGGCCACCAGCGTGGGGGTCCCACACACTGCGGTGCAGTCACAACCTGCCACACCCAGCCCCCACCACCCACGTCTCCCTCGGGTTACTGTTGCCACGGGGGCCGTAAAGCCAGCACTTTACGGCCCACCCAACTTTTCCCTGAGTCAGCCACTGCCCCTATACTTTGGCTGTTCGTGCGTTGGCATATGTGTAAGGTTTTTAAAGACATGTTTGAAATAGACTAAAAAACGGACTAAGAAAATGAGAATCAGTAAATTTCCCTCCAGATTTACCATGCTTATTTCATATTTTTTTGATTTTGCTAAATCATTTGTAAGTACGTTTCAGGCATCAAGACAGTAAGACTTCAACATGCCTTGTCCAAAATAAGGATATTTTTCCACGACGCCATTATCTTGCCTAACAAGGTCGATACGAATCCCCTGATATCATCTAATGATCGGTCACATCAAACCCTCATTTGCAGGACTTCCGGCCAAGATGGAGGCATACGCAGACACACTTTGCCTTCTCGCACAACCAAAAGAAAGACAACAACAAATTTAAAAACAAAAAACAACCAGAACTGACCGAAAATTGAACCGTATGGAAGTCCAACAACCAAGGAGTTAAAAAAGGTACAGGGAATACGAAGCATAAATGGTAGGTACAAAATAGACGGGGGAGGGTAAGAATAGTGTGGGAAATGGAGAAGCCAGGGAACTTGTGTGTATGACCCATGGACGTGAACTAAGGTGGGGGAATGATGGTGGGAGAGGGATATTCAGGGAGGAGGGGAATAAAGAGGAGAGAAAAATGGGACAACTGTAATAGCATAATCAATAAAATATATTTTTTAAAAAACCAAATCCTGGCCCTGGCTGGTGTAGCTCAGTGGATTGAGCGCAGGCTGGGAACCAAGCGGTCCCAGTTCGATTCCCAGTCAGGGCACATGCCTGGGTTGCAGGCCAGGTCCCCGTGAGGGCCATGTGAGAGGCAACCACACATTGCTGTTTCTCTCCCTCTCTTTCTCCCTCCCTTCCCCTCTCTAAAAAAAATAAATAAATAAAAATAAAATCTTTAAAAAAAAAAAACCAAATCCTCATTTGCTCTAAAGATCTCTTTGAAAGGTGTTTAAACTAGGACCTAATCAAAGACCAGCCTTGCATTTGGCGGTTAGGCCTCTTAGGGTCTCTTTGAGTCTAGAACGATCCCCTCAATCTTGTCCTATTTTTTTAATTTCAAAATCATTGTCAGGCCACTCGGACGGCCCCCATGACTTCAGCACATTGTCACAAATTTTTAAATGTGTCTCAGGTGCTAAGTGAAATGCCCAGACGAATTAGGCCTGAATGAACGTTTTCACTGATCCCTCTGGCGCACCCAATGGTGATTTCTTTTTCACAATTTTCTAAAACTTATTTTGAGGACAACGCTCGGCAACCTGTTTTTGCATTTTAAACTCTCAATGCCTTTAATCCAATACTGCTCCCTTTATATGGTCAGCAACGTTTCTCACACTTTTATTGCATGTTGACTTTGTACGTAGGTAGTCTTCACGAAGAGAAACGAAACTTCCAAAAGTGGCAAAGGCACGCACGATTTCTTTTATTGACCAGTCCTGAAAACAACATTAAGATTTTAAATGTGAGGTTAAGATTGGAATGTGAAGTAAAAGAGGTGCCACGTCGTTACTAAAACCCTTTCTCAAGCTCAGCGTTTCATTCATCAGAGGCGTGGCTGCGGCTCTCTCCCTGCGTCGGGTCCTCTCTGCTGGGTGGCGCCGTGACTTCAGGTGGATGAATTATGGTCGGGAAAGTGCCGAGCCCTCTCCATCTGGCTATTTTTTTGTTTCACTATCATGAAAAAAAATGACTCAAGAGCCCTGGCTGGGTGGCTCAGTTCTTTGGAGTGTGGCCCCATACACCAAAAGGTTGCCGGTTCGATTCCCAGTCAAGGCACATACCCAGGTTTCAGGTTCGATGCCTTATTGGGGGCATGTACAGGAGGCAACCAGTGGATGTCTGTCTGCCTGTCTGTTTGTCTCTCTCCCCCGCCCATCCCCACCCAGAATCCAGGTGTCTTTCCTCTCTCACAGGAACACCCCTGTGCAATCTGGGAGAGTCGGGGTTCCGCTCACCCCAAAATTCCCTTCATTCTTGGAGCTACCCAATATCCTTCCATTCTATTCCTCTTACGCTTACATTTGCCATCACCCACGTCTCTTGTACGAAACCAGAATCCAGACTGAAGCAAGACCTCTAAATTATAAATCCTCCTGAAGGAAAGAAAAGTCTGGTGTTATGAGCCAAACTTGGCAACTGAGTATGCTGATGTTCTCACCCTGCCGGCTCCTAGGCAAGCCCCTCCCAGGAAGTGATCTGTAGCTGGGACACCTGGGGCCCAAACGGTTCTGTGGTGGGGTCCCTCTCTCAGGACCATGGGGCCGTTCCCCTGCTCATTTCCTGCGGGGTATGGGCTGCAGCTCACCAGATGGCAGCCTAAGGGAGACTGGGGGAGGGTGGCTCCAGACAGTGCCTGGAGACAAAAGACACACTGCGGGCAGCAGCCTGAGCAGGACAGAGAGCGTGGTTTCGTGGCTGGCCTGGGCAGGAGGAAGGGGTGGCCCCGGGACTACAGCTCAGGACTGGGCAGCAGGCAGTGCGGAATAAGGGTTAAGAAGAGAGGCAGTGAAGCCAGACTTCGTGGGGTTTGGTATCGGTGCTGCCACTTAGCAGCTGCGTATCCTTGTGCAAGTAACTTCCCCTCTCTGTGCCTCAGTTTCCTCACGTGTAAGTGCGCCTGCATCAAAGGGTTGCTGCAGCCCTATTTCCACGTTCATAGTTCTACAGAGGAAGGCGGGAAGAGGAGGGAGCTGTCCGATCGGGCACAGCCCACTAGACACCGTAGGGTGGCCCATCTGAACCCGCCGGCTGGTGAAGTTTACGGACACCTAGAACACCTGGAAACACAATGGCTGGTCGCTAGCCCTGACGTCATCACAAATCTGGGCAAATAGAGCTCTGCGCCCTGGGGCGGGAATTGCATC